>JAOTOM010002925.1:0-124395 GCA_034440615.1 Ashinkailepas kermadecensis
CTTTCGAGAAGCTTCTTTTCATTGTCACACTGTGATTTCCACAGCAGGCCAGTTTCGAGGCGCTCGCCGGCCCGCTCCGTCGCACTTCTCGGAGCGAGCAGCGCCGCTTCGTCGTCCTTCGATCTCTGGGGCACCTTGGTGTACCTCGGTGCCAACCGACTCCATTCCCACCATTGGCTCACCTGCTGGTGTGGCGCGCCTTCGCCGGTCACACGGATATGGCTACTTGTATAGCTGAGTCATTGCGGTTCAACATGTTGACTGTCAACTTGCCCATCACCACCCAGCCAAGTCTGGGTGGGATGCCCCACTGACTGTGCACCATATGTTGGTTGCGTGCCCAGCACATATAAAAGAACGCAGGCGCCACTTCGGATATGATGTGCATACTCTGAGGTTGGTTGACTTACTGGGAAATAATTCCCGATTTATGCACAATAGAGCAGTTTTGAGCTTCCTTGCGGAGATATGATTTCAAATAATATATGCAGCTGCCTAGCTGATAATTTGCTTCCCCAGATATCTTGTGTTCGGATGTGACAATCTGACGCGTGATTAAGCAAGCTTGTTATGGGTGCAATGTAACCCACTTGGGTTGACGCACCCTAAAATCCTAAGAATCATCATGCTACATGGCCAGTGCAGTCGATGCGCCCCAAAGCCCAAATAACTAAGAATCATCATTATCATCATGACAATCGAGTCTGGTGAGCACAACACACGGCGCGCCGGGCGGCCCTTCTCTGAGTTCTGTCGGCACTACCAGACTGAGCGCGTCAGCACCCAGCAGCAGCGATGTCGGCTCAGCTGTCACGGCTGGCAGGCCCAGATCCGCCGGATGTGGCCGCGTCCGTTTCCGTTCTGGCCAGTTGACTGCCCAGCCGGCGGTGTTCAGAACTGGTGTGGCCACACGTCACTGGCACTGAAGAGTTCGCTGGAGCGTCTTGGCTGGATTTTGGGCTCAACACGCGTCGAGGCCCGGGTGGGGCAGCTGTCAGCCGTGTTTAGGCTCAGCAGCTGTCACCCGTGTTCAGGTCCAGCAGCTGTCAGCCGTGCTCAGGTTCAGCAGCTGCCAGCCCTGTTCAGGTTCAGCAGCTGTCGACCGTGTTCAGGCTCAGCAGCTGTCCACTGTGCTCAAGTTTAGCAGCTGTCAGCCGTGCTCAGGTTCAGCAGCTGTCAGCCGTGCTCAGTGTCAGCAGCTGTCAGCCGTGCTTAGGCTCAGCAGCTGTCAGCCGTGCTCAGGTTCAGCAGCTGTCAGCCGTGCTCAGTGTCAGCAGCTGTCAGCCGTGCTCAGGTTCAGCAGCTGTCAGCCGTGCTCAGGTTCAGCAGCTGTCAGCCGTGCTCAGTGTCAGCAGCTGTCAGCCGTGCTTAGTGTCAGAAGCTGTCAGCCGTGCTCAGGTTCAGCAGCTGTTATCCGTGCTCAGGTTCAGCAGCTGTCAGCCGTGCTCAGGTTCAGCAGCTGTCAGTCGTGCTCAGGTTCAGCAGCTGTTATCCGTGCTCAGTGTCAGCAGCTGTCACCCGTGCTCAGGTTCAGCAGCTGTCAACGACTCTGGACTGCTGGGAACCAGCGTAGCACTGGCGTACCGTGGCTGCTCGCTCGCTGAGTATCTATTTCTTTAATTATTTCACGATGCATGCCCTGCACGTACAGTGGCTATTATGGACTACCTGGGCATAACTCACAGATATATATAAATAAATGAGACCTTTGGGGTGAATACCGTGAGCAAACGCGCAGCAAACATTCATGTCCGCGCTATGCAGCTTGGGCAGTCACTCAGTGTGTGTGGCGCCTCACACAACACACGTCACACAGGGTGTGTGGCGCCTCACACAACACACACGTCACTCAGGGTGTGTGGCGCCTCACACAACACACACGTCACTCAGTGTGTGTGGCGCCTCACACAACACACACGTCACTCAGTGTGTGTGGCGCCTCACACAACACACACGTCACTCGGTGTGTGGCGCCTCACATAACACACACGTCACTCATGTGTGTGTGGCGCCTCACACAACACATACGTCACTCAGTGTGTGGCGCCTCACACAACACACACGTCACTCAGGTGTGTGGCGCCTCACACAACATACACTTCACACAGGGTGTGTGGCGCCTCACACAACACACACGTCACTCAGTGTGTGTGGCGCCTCACACAACACACACGTCACTCAGGGTGTGTGGCGCCTCACACAACACACACGTCACTCGGTGTGTGTGGCGCCTCACACAACACACGTCACTCAGTGTGTGTGGCGCCTCACACAACACACACGTCACTCAGTGTGTGTGGCGCCTCACACAACATACACATAACTCAGTGTGTGTGGCGCCTCACACAACATACACATAACTCAGTGTGTGTGGCGCCTCACACAACACACACATAACTCAGTGTGTGTGGCGCCTCACACAACACACACGTCACTCAGTGTGTGTGGCGCCTCACACAACATACACGTCACACAGGGTGTGTGGCGCCTCACACAACACACACGTCACTCAGTGTGTGTGGCGCCTCACAACACACACGTCACTCAGTGTGTGTGGCGCCTCACACAACACACACGTCACTCAGTGTGTGTGGCGCCTCACACAACACACACTTCACACAGGGTGTGTGGCGCCTCACACAACACACACGTCACTCAGTGTGTGTGGCGCCTCACACAACACACACGTCACTCAGGTGTGTGGCGCCTCACACAACACACGTCACTCAGTGTGTGTGGCGCCTCACACAACATACACTTCACACAGGGTGTGTGGCGCCTCACACAACACACACGTCACTCAGTGTGTGTGGCGCCTCACACAACACACACGTCACTCAGTGTGTGTGGCGCCTCACACAACACACACGTCACTCAGTGTGTGTGGCGCCTCACACACACACACGTCACTCAGTGTGTGTGGCGCCTCACACAACACACACGTCACTCAGTGTGTGTGGCGCCTCACACAACACACAGTCGTCACAAAATCACTCAGTGTGTGTGGCGCCTCACACAACACACACGTCACTCAGTGTGTGTGGCGCCTCACACAACACACACGTCACTCAGTGTGTGTGGCGCCTCACACAACACACACGTCACTCAGTGTGTGTGGCGCCTCACACAACACACGTCACTCAGTGTGTGTGGCGCCTCACACAACACACACGTCACTCAGTGTGTGTGGCGCCTCACACAACACACACGTCACTCAGTGTGTGTGGCGCCTCACACAACACACACGTCACTCAGTGTGTGTGGCGCCTCACACAACACACACGTCACTCAGTGTGTGGCGCCTCACACAACACACACGTCACTCAGTGTGTGTGGCGCCTCACACAACACACACGTCACTCAGGTGTGTGTGGCGCCTCACACAACACACACGTCACTCAGTGTGTGGCGCCTCACACAACACACACGTCACTCAGTGTGTGTGGCGCCTCACACAACACACACGTCACTCAGTGTGTGTGGCGCCTCACACAACACACACGTCACTCAGGTGTGTGGCGCCTCACACAACACACACGTCACTCAGTGTGTGTGGCGCCTCACACAACACACACGTCACTCAGGTGTGTGGCGCCTCACACAACACACACGTCACTCAGTGTGTGTGGCGCCTCACACAACACACACGTCACAGTGGTGGCTCACACAGGGTGTGTGGCGCCTCACACACACACACGTCACTCAGTGTGTGTGGCGCCTCACACAACACACACGTCACTCAGTGTGTGTGGCGCCTCACACAACACACACGTCACTCAGTGTGTGTGGCGCCTCACACAACACACACGTCACTCAGTGTGTGTGGCGCCTCACACAACACACACGTCACTCAGTGTGTGTGGCGCCTCACACAACACACACGTCACTCAGTGTGTGTGGCGCCTCACACAACACACACGTCACTCAGTGTGTGTGGCGCCTCACACAACACACACGTCACTCAGGTGTGTGGCGCCTCACACAACACACACGTCACTCAGTGTGTGTGGCGCCTCACACAACACACACGTCACTCAGTGTGTGTGGCGCCTCACACAACACACACGTCACTCAGTGTGTGTGGCGCCTCACACAAACACACGTCACCAGTGTGTGTGGCGCCTCACACAACACACACGTCACTCAGTGTGTGTGGCGCCTCACACAACACACACGTCACTCAATGTGTGTGGCGCCTCACACACACACACGTCACTCAGTGTGTGTGGCGCCTCACACAACACACACGTCACTCAGGTGTGTGGCGCCTCACACAACACACACGTCACTCAGTGTGTGTGGCGCCTCACACAACACACACGTCACTCAGTGTGTGTGGCGCCTCACACAACACACACGTCACTCAGTGTGTGTGGCGCCTCACACAACACACACGTCACTCAGTGTGTGTGGCGCCTCACACAACACACACGTCACTCAGGTGTGTGGCGCCTCACACAACACACACGTCACTCAGTGTGTGTGGCGCCTCACACAACACACACGTCACTCAGTGTGTGTGGCGCCTCACACAACACACACGTCACTCAGTGTGTGTGGCGCCTCACACAACACACACGTCACTCAGTGTGTGTGGCGCCTCACACAACACACACGTCACTCAGTGTGTGTGGCGCCTCACACAACACACACACGTCACTCAGTGTGTGTGGCGCCTCACACAACACACACGTCACTCAGTGTGTGTGGCGCCTCACACAACACACACGTCACTCAGTGTGTGTGGCGCCTCACACAACACACACGTCACTCAGTGTGTGGCGCCTCACACAACACACACGTCACTCAGTGTGTGTGGCGCCTCACACAACACACGTCACTCAGTGTGTGTGGCGCCTCACACAACACACACGTCACTCAGTGTGTGTGGCGCCTCACACAACACACACGTCACTCAGGTGTGTGGCGCCTCACACAACACACACGTCACTCAGTGTGTGGCGCCTCACACAACACACACGTCACTCAGTGTGTGTGGCGCCTCACACAACACACACGTCACTCAGTGTGTGTGGCGCCTCACACAACACACACGTCACTCAGTGTGTGTGGCGCCTCACACAACACACACGTCACTCAGTGTGTGTGGCGCCTCACACAACACACACGTCACTCAGTGTGTGTGGCGCCTCACACAACACACACGTCACTCAGTGTGTGTGGCGCCTCACACAACACACACGTCACTCAGTGTGTGTGGCGCCTCACACAACATACACGTCACTCGGTGTGTGTGGCGCCTCACACAACACACACGTCACTCAGTGTGTGTGGCGCCTCACACAACACACACGTCACTCAGTGTGTGTGGCGCCTCACACAACACACACGTCACTCAGGTGTGTGGCGCCTCACACAACACACACGTCACTCAGTGTGTGTGGCGCCTCACACAACACACACGTCACTCAGTGTGTGTGGCGCCTCACACAACACACACGTCACTCAGTATGTGTGGCGCCTCACACAACACACACGTCACTCAGTGTGTGTGGCGCCTCACACAACACACACGTCACTCAGTATGTGTGGCGCCTCACACAACACACGTCACTCAGGGTGTGTGGCGCCTCACACAACACACACGTCACTCAGTATGTGTGGCGCCTCACACAACACACACGTCACTCAGTATGTGTGGCGCCTCACACAACACACACGTCACTCAGTGTGTGTGGCGCCTCACACAACACACACGTCACTCAGTGTGTGTGGCGCCTCACACAACACACACGTCACTCAGTGTGTGTGGCGCCTCACACAACACACACGTCACTCAGGGTGTGTGGCGCCTCACACAACACACACGTCACTCAGTGTGTGTGGCACCTCACACAACACACACGTCACTCAGTGTGTGTGGCGCCTCACACAACACACACGTCACTCAGTGTGTGTGGCGCCTCACACAACACACACGTCACTCAGTGTGTGTGGCGCCTCACACAACACACACGTCACTCAGTGTGTGTGGCGCCTCACACAACACAAACGTCACTCAGTGTGTGTGGCGCCTCACACAACACACACGTCACTCAGTGTGTGTGGCGCCTCACACAACACACACGTCACTCAGTGTGTGTGGCGCCTCACACAACACACACGTCACTCAGTGTGTGTGGCGCCTCACACAACACACACGTCACTCAGTGTGTGTGGCGCCTCACACAACACACACGTCACTCAGTGTGTGTGGCGCCTCACACAACACACACGTCACTCAGTGTGTGTGGCGCCTCACACAACACACACGTCACTCAGTGTGTGTGGCGCCTCACACAACACACACGTCACTCAGTGTGTGTGGCGCCTCACACAACACACACGTCACTCAGTGTGTGTGGCGCCTCACACAACACACACGTCACTCAGTGTGTGTGGCGCCTCACACAACACACACGTCACTCAGTGTGTGTGGCGCCTCACACAACACACACGTCACTCAGTGTGTGTGGCGCCTCACACAACACACGTCACTCAGTGTGTGTGGCGCCTCACACAACACACACGTCACTCAGTGTGTGGCGCCTCACACAACACACACGTCACTCAGTGTGTGTGGCGCCTCACACAACACACACGTCACTCAGTGTGTGTGGCGCCTCACACAACACACACGTCACTCAGTGTGTGTGGCGCCTCACACAACAACACGTCACTCAGGGTGTGTGGCGCCTCACACAACACACACGTCACTCAGTGTGTGTGGCGCCTCACACAACACACACGTCACTCAGTGTGTGTGGCGCCTCACACAACACACACGTCACTCAGTGTGTGTGGCGCCTCACACAACACACACGTCACTCAGTGTGTGTGGCGCCTCACACAACACACACGTCACTCAGTGTGTGTGGCGCCTCACACAACACACACGTCACTCAGTGTGTGTGGCGCCTCACACAACACACACGTCACTCAGTGTGTGTGGCGCCTCACACAACATACACGTCACTCAGTGTGTGTGGCGCCTCACACAACACACACATCACTCAGTGTGTGTGGCGCCTCACACAACACACACGTCACTCAGTGTGTGTGGCGCCTCACACAACACACACGTCACTCAGTGTGTGTGGCGCCTCACACAACATACACGTCACACAGTGTGTGTGGCGCCTCACACAACACACACGTCACTCAGTGTGTGTGGCGCCTCACACAACACACACGTCACTCAGTGTGTGTGGCGCCTCACACAACACACACGTCACTCAGTGTGTGTGGCGCCTCACACAACACACACGTCACTCAGTGTGTGTGGCGCCTCACACAACACACACGTCACTCAGTGTGTGTGGCGCCTCACACAACACACGTCACTCAGTGTGTGTGGCGCCTCACACAACACACACGTCACTCAGTGTGTGTGGCGCCTCACACAACATACACGTCACTCAGGGTGTGTGGCGCCTCACACAACACACACGTCACTCAGTGTGTGTGGCGCCTCACACAACACACACGTCACTCAGTGTGTGTGGCGCCTCACACAACACACACGTCACTCAGTGTGTGTGGCGCCTCACACAACACACACGTCACTCAGTGTGTGTGGCGCCTCACACAACACACACGTCACTCGGTGTGTGTGGCGCCTCACACAACATACACTTCACACAGGGTGTGTGGCGCCTCACACAACACACACGTCACTCAGTGTGTGTGGCGCCTCACACAACACACACGTCACTCAGTGTGTGTGGCGCCTCACACAACATACACTTCACTCAGGGTGTGTGGCGCCTCACACAACACATACGTCACTCAGTGTGTGTGGCGCCTCACACAACACACACGTCACTCAGTGTGTGTGGTGCCTCACACAACACACACGTCACTCAGTGTGTGTGGCGCCTCACACAACATACACGTCACACAGGGTGTGTGGCGCCTCACACAACACACACGTCACTCAGTGTGTGTGGCGCCTCACACAACACACACGTCACTCAGTGTGTGTGGCGCCTCACACAACACACACGTCACTCAGTGTGTGTGGCGCCTCACACAACACACACGTCACTCAGTGTGTGTGGCGCCTCACACAACACACACGTCACTCAGTGTGTGTGGCGCCTCACACAACATACACATAACTCAGTGTGTGTGGCGCCTCACACAACACACACGTCACTCAGTATGTGTGGTGCCTCACACAACACACACGTCACTCAGTGTGTGTGGCGCCTCACACAACACACACGTCACTCAGTGTGTGTGGCGCCTCACACAACACACACGTCACTCAGTGTGTGTGGCGCCTCACACAACATACACATAACTCAGTGTGTGTGGCGCCTCACACAACACACACGTCACTCAGGGTGTGTGGCGCCTCACACAACACACACGTCACTCAGTGTGTGTGGCGCCTCACACAACACACACGTCACTCAGTGTGTGTGGCGCCTCACACAACACACACGTCACTCAGTGTGTGTGGCGCCTCACACAACACACACGTCACTCAGTGTGTGTGGCGCCTCACACAACACACACGTCACTCAGTGTGTGTGGCGCCTCACACAACATACACTTCACACAGGGTGTGTGGCGCCTCACACAACACACACGTCACTCAGTGTGTGTGGCGCCTCACACAACACACACGTCACTCAGTGTGTGTGGCGCCTCACACAACATACACTTCACTCGGGTGTGTGGCGCCTCACACAACACATACGTCACTCAGTGTGTGTGGCGCCTCACACAACACACACGTCACTCAGTGTGTGTGGCGCCTCACACAACACACATGTCACTCAGTGTGTGTGGCGCCTCACACAACACACACGTCACTCAGTGTGTGTGGCGCCTCACACAACACACACGTCACTCAGTGTGTGTGGCGCCTCACACAACACACACGTCACTCAGTGTGTGTGGCGCCTCACACAACACACACGTCACTCAGTGTGTGTGGCGCCTCACACAACACACGTCACTCAGTGTGTGTGGCGCCTCACACAACATACACTTCACACAGGGTGTGTGGCGCCTCACACAACACACACGTCACTCAGTGTGTGTGGCGCCTCACACAACACACACGTCACTCAGTGTGTGTGGCGCCTCACACAACATACACTTCACACAGGGTGTGTGGCGCCTCACACAACACATACGTCACTCAGTGTGTGTGGCGCCTCACACAACACACACGTCACTCAGTGTGTGTGGCGCCTCACACAACACACACGTCACTCAGTGTGTGTGGCGCCTCACACAACACACACGTCACTCAGTGTGTGTGGCGCCTCACACAACACACACGTCACTCGGTGTGTGTGGCGCCTCACACAACACACGTCACTCAGTGTGTGTGGCGCCTCACACAACATACACTTCACACAGGGTGTGTGGCGCCTCACACAACACACACGTCACTCAGTGTGTGTGGCGCCTCACACAACACACACGTCACTCAGTGTGTGGCGCCTCACACAACACACACGTCACTCAGTGTGTGTGGCGCCTCACACAACACACACGTCACTCGGTGTGTGTGGCGCCTCACACAACACACGTCACTCAGTGTGTGTGGCGCCTCACACAACATACACTTCACACAGGGTGTGTGGCGCCTCACACAACACACACGTCACTCAGTGTGTGTGGCGCCTCACACAACACACACGTCACTCAGTGTGTGTGGCGCCTCACACAACACACACGTCACTCAGTGTGTGTGGCGCCTCACACAACATACACTTCACACAGGGTGTGTGGCGCCTCACACAACACACACGTCACTCAGTGTGTGTGGCGCCTCACACAACACACACGTCACTCAGTATGTGTGGCGCCTCACACAACACACACGTCACTCGGTGTGTGTGGCGCCTCACACAACACACACGTCACTCAGTGTGTGTGGCGCCTCACACAACACACACGTCACTCGGTGTGTGTGGCGCCTCACACAACACACACGTCACTCAGTATGTGTGGCGCCTCACACAACATACACGTCACTCGGTGTGTGTGGCGCCTCACACAACACACACGTCACTCAGTGTGTGTGGCGCCTCACACAACACACACGTCACTCAGTGTGTGTGGCGCCTCACACAACACACACGTCACTCGGTGTGTGTGGCGCCTCACACAACACACACGTCACTCGGTGTGTGTGGCGCCTCACACAACACACGTCACTCAGTGTGTGTGGCGCCTCACACAATACACACGTCACACAGGGTGTGTGGCGCCTCACACAACACACACGTCACTCAGTGTGTGTGGCGCCTCACACAACACACACGTCACTCAGTGTGTGGCGCCTCACACAACACACACGTCACTCAGTGTGTGTGGCGCCTCACACAACACACACGTCACTCAGTGTGTGGCGCCTCACACAACATACACTTCACACAGGGTGTGTGGCGCCTCACACAACACACACGTCACTCAGTGTGTGTGGCGCCTCACACAACACACACGTCACTCAGTGTGTGTGGCGCCTCACACAACACACACGTCACTCAGTGTGTGTGGCGCCTCACACAACACACACGTCACTCAGTGTGTGTGGCGCCTCACACAACATACACTTCACACAGGGTGTGTGGCGCCTCACACAACACACACGTCACTCAGTGTGTGTGGCGCCTCACACAACACACACGTCACTCAGTGTGTGTGGCGCCTCACACAAACACACACGTCACTCAGTGTGTGTGGCGCCTCACACAACACACACGTCACTCAGTGTGTGTGGCGCCTCACACAACACACACGTCACTCGTGTGTGTGTGGCGCCTCACACAACACACACGTCACTCGGTGTGTGTGGCGCCTCACACAACACACGTCACTCAGTGTGTGTGGCGCCTCACACAACATACACATAACTCAGTGTGTGGCGCCTCACACAACACATACGTCACTCAGTGTGTGTGGCGCCTCACACAACATACACTTCACACAGGGTGTGTGGCGCCTCACACAACACACACGTCACTCAGTGTGTGTGGCGCCTCACACAACACACGTCACTCGGTGTGTGTGTGGCGCCTCACACAACACACACGTCACTCGGTGTGTGTGGCGCCTCACACAAACACACGTCACTCAGTGTGTGGCGCCTCACACAACATACACATAACTCAGTGTGTGGCGCCTCACACAACACATACGTCACTCAGTGTGTGTGGCGCCTCACACAACATACACGTCACTCAGTGTGTGTGGCGCCTCACACAACACACGTCACTCAGTGTGTGTGGCGCCTCACACAACACACACGTCACTCGGTGTGTGTGGCGCCTCACACAACAACACACACGTCACTCAGTGTGTGTGGCGCCTCACACAACACACACGTCACTCAGTGTGTGTGGCGCCTCACACAACATACACATAACTCAGTGGGTGGCGCCTCACACAACACATACGTCACTCAGTGTGTGTGGCGCCTCACACAACATACACTTCACACAGGGTGTGTGGCGCCTCACACAACACACACGTCACTCAGTGTGTGTGGCGCCTCACACAACATACACTTCACACAGGGTGTGTGGCGCCTCACACAACACACACGTCACTCAGTGTGTGTGGCGCCTCACACAACACACACGTCACTCAGTGTGTGTGGCGCCTCACACAACACACACGTCACTCAGTGTGTGTGGCGCCTCACAACACACACGCCACTCAGTGTGTGTGGCGCCTCACACAACACACACGTCACTCGGTGTGTGTGGCGCCTCACACAACACACACGTCACTCGGTGTGTGTGGCGCCTCACACAACACACACGTCACTCAGTGTGTGTGGCGCCTCACACAATACACACGTCACACAGGGTGTGTGGCGCCTCACACAACACACACGTCACTCAGTGTGTGTGGCGCCTCACACAACACACACGTCACTCAGTTGTGTGTGGCGCCTCACACAACACACACGTCACTCAGTGTGTGTGGCGCCTCACACAACACACACGTCACTCAGTTGTGTGTGGCGCCTCACACAACACACACGTCACTCAGTGTGTGTGGCGCCTCACACAACACACGTCACTCAGTGTGTGTGGCGCCTCACACAACACACATGCCACTCAGTGTGTGTGGCGCCTCACACAACACACACGTCACTCAGTGTGTGTGGCGCCTCACACAACACACACGCCACTCAGTGTGTGTGGTGCCTCACACAACACACACGTCACTCAGTGTGTGTGGCGCCTCACACAACACACACGTCACTCGGTGTGTGTGTGGCGCCTCACACAACACACACGTCACTCAGTGTGTGTGGCGCCTCACACAACACACACGTCACTCAGTTGTGTGTGGCGCCTCACACAACACACACGTCACTCAGTGTGTGTGGCGCCTCACACAACACACACGTCACTCAGTGTGTGTGGCGCCTCACACAACACACACGTCACTCAGTGTGTGTGGCGCCTCACACAACACACACGTCACTCAGTGTGTGTGGCGCCTCACACAACACACACGTCACTCAGTGTGTGTGGCGCCTCACACAACACACACGTCACATCTGGAACTGCCGCGGCAACCGCGTCAACACTGCGCTGCTGAACACCCCTGCCTGTTGTTTCCTGATTCTCGCGCGTCTCGTTTCGCCTTCCGGGCGGAGCATTTCGTCGTCCGGGTCGTAGGCCGCACGTCCGGCAGCCACGTGTGTCCGCAGCCATTTGTCCAGGGGGCTGGTCGAGTGGCGCTGGCGACGCCGCCGTCAACTCTTGCTGCCAGTAGGCAGGCTGCTGATTGGCTTGGCGTGATTTGAACCTGGCCAACGGTATGAAACCAATGTTGCCAGATCGCTGACGCGCTTGACGGCAAAAGAGCAGCTGCAGGGTCAGCAGAGGTGATGGTCGCGCCCGCAGTTCGCGTGAGTGAGGAGTACGCTATATGATCAACATGGTCGACGCGCCCTAAAGCCCAAATAACGAGTGAGGAGTACAACACTGGCATGGACTGACATGTCATCGACAAGTGAATAAAATAGGCTGCCCGAACGTCTTGAAGAACCAAAATGTGCTATTAGATCTTGTATCTCTGGAAATGCGTCGTCCAATGGGTAATTGAAAATGAACTGAACTAATTGCACCACTCATGTCTCGTTTGCGTCGTTTATGCACCCATTGGACACAAGCCGCCGACGGCCTGCTAACGGCAGCTCATTGGGGTGGAGCTTATTTGGGTTGACGACAACGCCATGAGCTCCATTGAGTGGCCCTCAAGTCGACGGCGGTCGACGTCGCTGGCTTCAGAACGACTCACCGTTCGTCCCGGCGCCACGCCCCAGCACGTGGCGGCTTCGAAACGGTCTGCTGCACACGTGTGGTAGCACCGAGGGCGGCTTGGTAGCCCATTGACCGCAGCACGTTCACGGCGCAGTAGAGTGCAGTTGACGGGTCCGTCAGACAGTGGTGGCGCTCAGGTTATTTATATGGTCGGCGACAGACAGTGGTGACGGCTGCCCCCGGCAGTGTCCAGTGTGGGCGGCTGGCTGGTGACGGCGGCCCCCGACAGTGTCCCGTGTGGGCGGCTGGCTGGTGACGGCGGCCCCCGACAGTGTCCCGTGTGGGCGGCTGGCTGGTGACGGCTGCCCCCGAGGTGTCCAGTGTGGGCGGCTGGCTGGTGACGGCGGCCCCCGACAGTGTCCCGTGTGGGCGGCTGGCTGGTGACGGCGGCCCCCGACAGTGTCCCGTGTGGGCGGCTGGCTGGGGCTGCCCCGGCGTGTCCAGTGTGGGCGGCTGGCTGGTGACGGCGGCCCCCGACAGTGTCCCGTGTGGGCGGCTGGCTGGTGACGGCGGCCCCCGACAGTGTCCCGTGTGGGCGGCTGGCTGGTGACGGCGGCCCCCGACAGTGTCCCGTGTGGGCGGCTGGATGGTGACGGCGGCCCCCGACAGTGTCCCGTGTGGGCCTCTGGCTGGCTGGCTGGTGACGGCGGCCCCCGACAGTGTCCCGTGTGGGCGGCTGGCTGGTGACGGCGGCCCCCGACAGTGTCCCGTGTGGGCGGCTGGCTGGTGACGGCTGCCCCCGACAGTGTCCCGTGTGGGCCTCTGGCTGGCTGGTGACGGCGGCCCCGACAGTATCTTTGTGTGTCGTGGAGATCGCACGTTACGAGTGAATAGACGAATTGGACGAAGTCGAGTCGTGCCTTTGTGAACGGCTGGGGCATCACCGAGCATACGTCCTTGCGAACGGATGCTAACGAATTACGCATGAACAGCTTGGCCCTCCGGGCCAGATATCAAGTGCTAGTTAAGACAGTGAGGTCAGGTTTACAAAGCGGGTGGGGTCGCTAAGCCGGCGTTCCAGCTGGAGGATGACTTCGTTGTGGAGTGAGCCGTCGCACAGCAGGCCTCGCGCTGAGTCTCGTGGTTCATCTCGCAGTGCCGTTTGCAGGTGTGTAAGCTTTTCAACGTCACTTAACTGCTGGCAATCGTGTGCTAATGCTGTGAACAGTGCACTCCATCAAGGCCGTTCCAGTGTTCCAGTCCACTGTTCCACGCCACTGCCGCTGCGGCGGAGCCGAGCGCTGGCGGTGGCGTGAAGCACTATCAGCCCGGTGTCGCTGTGCAGCACTGTCAGCCCGGTGTTTTGTTCGGTGTGTGTGTCGCTGTGCAGCACTGTCAGCCCGGTGTTTTGTTCGGCGTGTGTGTCGGTGTGCAGCACTGTCAGCCCGGTGTTTTGTTTGGTGTGTGTGTCGTGTGCAGCACTGTCAGCCCGGTGTTTTGTTCGCCGTGTGTGTCGCTGTGCAGCACTGTCAGCCCGGTGTTTTGTTCGCCGTGTGTGTCGCTGTGCAGCACTGTCAGCCCGGTGTTTTGTTCGCCGTGTGTGTCGCTGTGCAGCACTGTCAGCCCGGTGTTTTGTTCGCCGTGTGTGTCGCTGTGCAGCACTGTCAGCCCGGTGTTTTGTTCGGTGTGTGTGTCGCTGTGCAGCACTGTCAGCCCGGTGTTTTGTTCGGTGTGTGTGTCGCTGTGCAGCACTGTCAGCCCGGTGTTTTGTTCGCCGTGTGTGTCGCTGTGCAGCACTGTCAGCCCGGTGTTTTGTTCGGTGTGTGTGTCGCTGTGCAGCACTGTCAGCCCGGTGTTTTGTTCGCCGTGTGTGTCGCTGTGCAGCACTGTCAGCCCGGTGTTTTGTTCGCTGTGTGTGTCGCTGTGCAGCACTGTCAGCCCGGTGTTTTGTTCGCCGTGTGTGTCGCTGTGCAGCACTGTCAGCCCGGTGTTTTGTTCGCCGTGTGTGTCGCTGTGCAGCACTGCCGGCGCCAGCCATGTCGTCGGCCAGGTGGCAGGCTGGGCCGCCTCAGGAACCACACGGGCTTTGTCGGCGGACACGCTGGTGAGCAAGCGCTGCGAGGGGTTCTATGAGCAGCTCCTCTTGTTATGAGCTGCGGCTTGCGCTGGTCAAGCTCAGCTCAGCTGCGTCGATGCCTCGGCGCCTCTTGCTGGGCGCTTTGTCAGGCGACGTATGCGCGCTGTCGGGCTGTCTCTGTACTGTGTCGGGCGATCTCTGTTCTCGCAACAGCTGGTCTTTGAGCCTGTCCAGCTCTGAGCTTCGGATGGTCGGCCTTTCTTCGCGCCTCGTTGACGCGAGATGTCGCTGTGCTTCGCGTCGCCACACTGCACGTAGCATAAATACAGCCGGCGATGCTTGTCCATGCCGCCGTCGCCAGAAAGCTGCTCCTCGCTCATTTCGCCATGAACTAGTCACGTTTTGGAAACAATGCACTTGCAAGCACGACCACCATCACTATCGCGAATGGTCCGAGACAGATCTAAGCACCCTAAACCCCAAATAACAGCCATGACCATTCGCTAACCGGATACTACAGGATTAACTAACACTGAATTAACTAGCACTTCCAGGGGACGAGTGGTCTAGGGGTAAGATGCTCGTCTCACAATCGAAAGGTTGTGGGTTCGAGTCTCACCTGTCGCTACTCTTCGCCCGCGACCAATCGGCGTGAGAGATTGGCGACGCTACATGACTCAACGGTCGACGTGTCGTAAAAACCAATAACCAACCAACTAGCACTTCGATATCTGGCCCGGAGGGCCAAGCTGTTCATGCGTAATTCGTTAGCATCCGTTCGCAAGGGCGTATGCTCGGTGATGCCCCAGCCGTTCACAAAGGCACGACTCGACTTCGTCCAATTCGTCTATTCACTCGTAACGTGCGATATCCACGACACACAAAGATACTGTCGGGGGCCGCCGTCACCAGCCAGCCAGAGGCCCACACGGGACACTGTCGGGGGCAGCCGTCACCAGCCAGCCGCCCACACGGGACACTGTCGGGGGCCGCCGTCACCAGCCAGCCGCCCACACGGGACACTGTCGGGGGCCGCCGTCACCAGCCAGCCGCCCACACGGGACACTGCCGGGGGCCGCCGTCACCAGCCAGCCGCCCACACGGGACACTGTCGGGGGCCGCCGTCACCAGCCAGCCGCCCACACGGGACACTGTCGGGGGCCGCCGTCACCAGCCAGCCGCCCACACGGGACACTGCCGGGGGCCGCCGTCACCAGCCAGCCGCCCACACGGCGACACTGTCGGGGGCCGCCGTCACCAGCCAGCCGCCCACACGGGACACTGTCGGGGGCCGCCGTCACCAGCCAGCCGCCCACACGGGACACTGACGGGGCCGCCGTCACCAGCCAGCCGCCCACACGGGACACTGTCGGGGGCCGCCGTCACCAGCCAGCCAGCCAGAGGCCCACACGGGACACCGTCGGGGCCGCCGTCACCATCCAGCCGCCCACACGGGACACTGTCGGGGGCCGCCGTCACCAGCCAGCCGCCCACACGGGACACTGTCGGGGGCCGCCGTCACCAGCCAGCCGCCCACACGGGACACTGCCGGGGGCCGCCGTCACCAGCCAGCCGCCCACACGGGACACTGCCGGGGGCCGCCGTCACCAGCCAGCGGCGCACACGGCGACACTGTCGGGGGCCGCCGTCACCAGCCAGCCGCCACACGGGACACTGTCGGGGGCCGCCGTCACCAGCCAGCCGCCCACACGGGACACTGACGGGGGCCGCCGTCACCAGCCAGCCGCCCACACGGGACACTGTCGGGGGCCGCCGTCACCAGCCAGCCGCCCACACGGGACACTGTCGGGGGCCGCCGTCACCAGCCAGCCGCCCACACGGGACACTGTCGGGGGCCGCCGTCACCAGCCAGCGGCCCACACGGGACACTGACGGGGGCCGCCGTCACCAGCCAGCGGCCCACACGGGACACTGACGGGGGCAGCCGTCACCAGCCAGCCGCCCACACGGGACACTGTCGGGGGCCGCCGTCACCAGCCAGCGGCCCACACGGGACACTGACGGGGGCCGCCGTCACCAGCCAGCGGCCCACACGGGACACTGACGGGGGCCGCCGTCACCAGCCAGCGGCCCACACAGGACACTGACGGGGGCAGCCGTCACCAGCCAGCCGCCCACACGGGACACTGTCGGGGGCCGCCGTCACCAGCCAGCGGCCCACACGGGACACTGTCGGGGGCCGCCGTCACCAGCCAGCCGCCCACACGGGACACTGACGGGGGCAGCCGTCACCAGCCAGCCGCCCACACGGGACACTGTCGGGGGCCGCCGTCACCAGCCAGCCGCCCACACGGGACACTGTCGGGGGCCGCCGTCACCAGCCAGCCGCCCACACGGGACACTGTCGGGGGCCGCCGTCACCAGCCAGCCGCCCACACGGGACACTGCCGGGGGCCGCCGTCACCAGCCAGCCGCCCACACGGGACACTGTCGGGGGCCGCCGTCACCAGCCAGCCGCCCACACGGGACACTGCCGGGGGCCGCCGTCACCAGCCAGCGGCGCACACGGGACACTGTCGGGGGCCGCCGTCACCAGCCAGCCGCCCACACGGGACACTGACGGGGGCCGCCGTCACCAGCCAGCCGCCCACACGGGACACTGTCGGGGGCCGCCGTCACCAGCCAGCGGCCCACACGGGACACTGACGGGGGCAGCCGTCACCAGCCAGCCGCCCACACGGGACACTGCCGGGGGCCGCCGTCACCAGCCAGCGGCCCACACGGGACACTGACGGGGGCAGCCGTCACCAGCCAGCCGCCCACACGGGACACTGACGGGGGCAGCCGTCACCAGCCAGCCGCCCACACGGGACACTGTCGGGGGCCGCCGTCACCAGCCAGCCGCCCACACGGGACACTGACGGGGGCAGCCGTCACCAGCCAGCCGCCCACACGGGACACTGACGGGGGCAGCCGTCACCAGCCAGCCGCCCACACGGGACACTGACGGGGGCAGCCGTCACCAGCCAGCCGCCCACACGGGACACTGCCGGGGGCCGCCGTCACCAGCCAGCGGCCCACACGGGACACTGACGGGGGCAGCCGTCACCAGCCAGCCGCCCACACGGGACACTGACGGGGGCAGCCGTCACCAGCCAGCCGCCCACACGGGACACTGTCGGGGGCCGCCGTCACCAGCCAGCCGCCCACACGGGACACTGACGGGGGCAGCCGTCACCAGCCAGCCGCCCACACGGGACACTGACGGGGGCAGCCGTCACCAGCCAGCCGCCCACACGGGACACTGACGGGGGCCGCCGTCACCAGCCAGCCGCCCACACGGGACACTGTCGGGGGCCGCCGTCACCAGCCAGCCGCCCACACGGGACACTGTCGGGGGCCGCCGTCACCAGCCAGCCGCCCACACGGGACACTGTCGGGGGCCGCCGTCACCAGCCAGCCGCCCACACGGGACACTGTCGGGGGCAGCCGTCACCAGCCAGCCGCCCACACGGGACACTGCCGGGGGCCGCCGTCACCAGCCAGCCGCCCACACGGGACACTGTCGGGGGGCCGCCGTCACCAGCCAGCCGCCCACACGGCGACACACGCATCTGGAAACAATTCCTATGAGGATGCGGACGGGGGAGCAACTGATGTACTGGACAGATGGTGCAGAGCACGAGAGGACGAAAGAAGATTGGCCAAGAGTCGTGAATTGAGAAGAGGCAAGGTAATGATCCAGTGTCGCTACAACGGTGCTCCCAGGTACCTAAATTTAGGTGGATTCGACACCGAGCAGGACCTTTTCTTGCATCGCTGCTCGTAAGCTATCTGTATTCTTCAATTAAAACGCATTCTGCTGTTCCCCACGCACAGTACACCTCAATGATACGCATTCAATTTGGGATGTAAACTCGTAACGGATATTGAAAGGCGGAGATGAGTTCAGGGGTGGATCCAGGGGACGGGGAGTGGAGCTATGCCCCTCCCCCAAGATACCGATCATTGCCGCTATTTTCCACCAAAATGGCATTTTCTCGAAATCTTGGAACATTTTTGTAAAGCTGAATATCGTCTTAGCAGATCCGACGAGTGTTAGAGCGCTGTTGAAATGTGATTTTTCGAGAGAGGACAAATCGTGAAGAGTCTTTCGAAATCGGATATTTTATAGGTGCTGGATGAGTTCCCATCATGTAAACAAATTATGTCCAACAACAATGTTCACAGCTAGTGCTCATGCCGCACCTGTACCCGCCCGTCCGTTACAACCAGCCCTGAAATGCCGCGCCGACGGCTGTGTTGAGTTGATTTTGGGGATCATGGATGTAGAGAGGAAAACATTTGGTCACTCAATTCGGAGAGGATGATTGTCTTTCTCTTTGTGACATCAGACATTGCCTTTTCTACTTCTCAGTGAGTTTTGGACATACTATCAACAATCGGTAAGTTAAGTCATTGTCAAACAGCGACATTAACTGTTCAGCAAAAAAAAAACTGTATTCTGGAGAAGATAATGTTATCGATGAGACAAATCAAGGTGCACAATGCACCCTCTTTGGTGGTAATAGTGGTAAACCCTGATTGAACTCCGCTTTGCAAGGAACCAGTTCTCAAGTGTTCGCTTCTGCTTGATTTTGGTGCGGCGAGCGCAGGCTTTTAGCGTTTTGGTTTTAGTTTCGTTTTAATTCCTGTCCACTTCGAGAATGTATCGGCTTTGTCATATTCTATCCGTTTTTCTAGATCTGCTAGTGACGGATGCTTGTAATTCATAATCAGATGCTCCATCGCTATGCATGTTTGCGAGAGGTGAACGGGGAGCCAGCTGCCAGTCTTCAACGTCCAATAAGTTGTAACATCAAGACTGTGGTCCTTTACATGGACGGAAACGAAAATAGCACCCCCCCCCCACCAACCATGGGAACATTTCCTAGAAGCCCAGTATATTTTTGTAAAAGACCTTCGTGCTGGGGCAGAGCAAAATAAAAAGTACCACGGAAGCAAGGAGTGTTGTGCTTATCCAAGTAATGAAATAGAAATCATCCATATCTAAGGTTTTTGTCCGCACCTTCTGTGGCGGAAGCGGACACCAGGCGAGTGCGTATGTGTGCCGTTTGACACTGATTTCTACTGGATACCACTAAACTCGCCACGGGAATGTCCAGGATCTCCCTTTTCGACCGAAAATTCCGTGTTGCAGGTCAGCTTCCAGATCCATTGTCGGGAATTCCTCAACCATAGCTGTCTACCACGCTGGGTGCCGGTCAGTCGTTCCCGTGCAAAAATGTGCATTGAATCGGGCAACCTGACCGAGGGAATTAGGTACGTAGTTAATATAGAACAGATTCATGCAGTATTCATGCGGTTTTTATCTGTACACCTTGCACCCGAAACAAATGCTGGTCTATGTTTTTTTCAGTCACACATGAAGCAGTTCAACCTGGGCGCGAATGATCAACTCTGGTCGAAGTGCCCTAAAGCCAAAATATCTAACTAACTAACTAACTAACGAAGCAGTTCAACCGAATTCAACAGTTCCAAGTTCAACATTCAAGTTGTGATTCAGCATTTAATGTCTCAGCATTATCATCTATGTATTTGCATTTGACATTTTCCCCTAATTCCTGGCATCTTTTCTTACATCGGACGCTTAACTCAAGCTACACCTGAGAACACCAGTGTAATATAAGTTAGTCACGTTTGCATAGTCAGGGCTTACAAGCTGCCAAAATATGCTCATGAAGACACTGGATTTAATATTTAATGAAAACGAAATGCGACCTTGGAGAAAAATGGGTTGCAAAGTATCAAAGTTCTGATAAGAACAATGTGCTGAACTAAGTAAAAGAAGTAAAATTGTATTTTCCTCTTAGAAGTAAAATAAAAGTAGAGCGTAAGAATGACATTTGATTTCCAGGATCTCAATACGGAGCTTACTGAGCAGCCGAGGCGCTAGTGAGAGAAGGAATATAGACCCAGAATCACATTCACCATATCTGTCCGCTGTGCTGCAAAGGATGGATGTTGTCAAGCTGTTCAATAAAGAGGCCACTGAATGTTAAGCAGTTGGCAGGAAATGTCAGGTGAATACTGGGAGGGTCAATTTGAGACCCTAGATTGCAACCGGAAGCACACACGACTTACAAGTGTACAACCTTAGCGTGACTGCAGATGATGCAATATAAAATTGTAGCCAATGGAGTTACCACAAGGAATGTGTTTGCTGCACAGAATGGTTATAGCGGAGACGGGCGTGTACAGGAGATGCGACGTAGTGAGGAAAGAGTCAGTGCATCAATATGGGACTGTCATTTTGTGAAGCATGTTTCGGAATAGTTCAATGCGGCGGTTAAGTTTCCCGTCTGGTATTAATCGCTTTAGAAAGGGAGGCGTGTCTAGGTTGTTCTAATACAACGTTTATGAAGCATCTACTTCTAATTGGCAAGTAAGTAATTCGCAGTACCGGCGGTCTTTGCACAAAACACTTGAAGGCGTTCAGCAGAGGCCAAAGCAGAACTCTACTCAAAATGGCATAGCAATACGCAGCCTGTCAGGGGAAGAATAAAGCCGTGTTGCAGTAGCCAACGGGTGTGTATTAAAATATTGGTTAATTGTGGAATTGCATCGCGATGGTCGACACGCTTGCCGTGGCACTGGCTACGGTGTGGGTGGTCGTGGTTGATAAATGGTGGCTGCGACTGTTGTGCGGACGCTGCGTGCTGTTTGGACGTTGTGTTGGGCTCCCTCTGTGCTGGCTTTGTGCCGACTGGCGTCAGTCGGATACGGACGTTCTGTGACGACAGACCGCCCACAGGCCACAGACCACAGGTCTGTGGACCGACCACAGACCACAGGTCTATGGACCGACCACAGACCACAGGTCTATGGACCGACCACAGACCACAGGTCTATGGTCCGCCACAGACCTGTGGCGCGCATTTGCGTGGACTGGTCCGTGACGATGTTGGCCAGATCGAGTTGTGTGTGCTGCGCGGAGCCCACGTGACGCGCGAGTGGCTGGCGTTGGGCCACAAATGGCAGGGAGGCGAATGGTCTAGGGGTAAGATGCTCGTCTCGCAATCGAAAGATTGTGGGTTCGAATCTCACCTGTCGCTACTCTTCGCCCGCGACCAATCGGCGTGAGAGATTGGCGACGCTATATGACTCAACGGTCGACGTGTCGTAAAACCAATAACTAACCAACCACAAATAGCAGGCGAGTGACGGTCCGTGTGCGAGGTGACTCAAGAGACGCTGGCTTTCTGGGAAACTGTGGTGACTCGTGTGAATGGATTAGGAAGAACGTCAGCTTCGCTTGTCGATGAACGTGTATGTCGCCAGCGGGAATGCGCACTGCATGCTTGGCGGCCCTTTGCTGGGTGTCCCATGAATCATCACGGTGGCGATAATGCTCCACAAGTAACGACTGCTCTCGCCCCCGTGTGCAGGATCTGAAGCCTAGCAATATAGTTGTCAAGACGGACTGTACACTGAAGATCCTCGACTTCGGGCTGGCCAGATCCACTGGCACGTCCTTTATGATGACGCCCTACGTGGTCACGCGCTACTACAGGGCACCAGAGGTCAGTTCTGGTCTGTGCACCACCAAATGTCGGCTCTGGGCTGTTGGACATCAAAGGTTAGTTCTGGACTCCAGAGAACTAGAGGCCAGTTCTGGACTTTTGGCCACCAAAGGTTAGTTCTGGATTGTTGGCCACCAAAGGTTAGTTCTGAACTGTTGCCACCAAATGTCGGCTTGGGATTGTTGGGCACCAAAGGTCAGCTCTGGACTGTTGGGCACCAGAGGTCAGTTCTGGACTGAAGGACACCAAAGATCAGTTCTGAACTACGGGGAACTAGAGGCCAGTTCTGGACTGTTGGCCACCAAAGGTTAGTTCTGGACTGTTGGCCACCAAATGTCGGCTTGGGGTTGTTGGGCACCAAAGGTCAGCTCTGGGTTGTTGGGCACCAGAGGTCAGTTCTGGACTGAAGGACACCAAAGGTCAGTTCTGAACTACGGGGAACTAGAGGCCAGTTCTGGACTGTTGGCCACCAAAGGTTAGTTCTGGAATCAGGAGAATCAGAGGTCAGTTCTAGACTGCGGGACATCCGAGGTTAGTTGTACTGGATTGTGAGGCATATAAGGCCAATACGGGCCTGTTGTGTATCTGCAGGTCTATTCAAGTGGTCCATATGAATGTATTATGCGATGACTTCAGGCGTCAGTCTCCTCATTAAGAGCCTGCATAGACCCGTCGCTAATCCGCCGGTCAGATAATTCCGATGCAGCGGCATTTACCAGAGATGTTAGCGTGCCGCCGGTGTACCGAACACGGCCGTCCCGTCCGCACACGTCTTCCGTCGTCGGCCCAGTTGTCAGCTGCCCTTCTCAGCCGGAGGGGACGAGTGGTCTAGGGGTAAGATGCTCGTCTCACAATCGAAAGATTGTGGGTTCGAGTCTCACCTGTCGCTACTCTTCGCCCGCGACCAATCGGCGTGAGAGATTGGCGACGCTATATGACTCAACGGTCGACGTGTCGTAAAACCAATAACCAACCAACCTTCTCAGCGGGCGGCCAGATGCGGCGCCTGTCTTCGCCAGGACAGCAGATGAAGGAGCGGCCACCGCTCTGCAAATTAGGCCGACCGGGCGACCAGGAATTGGTCCGCCCGGTGCCCGGCACACAGCTGCGCTGTGTGGGCTCCGTCAGTACGGGTTGTGATGGGCGCAAAATGACCAGTGCAGTCGACGCGCCCTAAAGCACAAATCCACCACCACCACAGTACGGGTTATGATGAAACTGAACGCAGCATTTCACGGACGAAGAATCGCCTTCTATGGTGGAGTGGCAGCTGATGGATGGCGTGTAGCCACGCAACGTCGCATTCGACATTCGTCTTAGGCAGGCTTCGCCGGAAACTTTCCTCGTGCACTGCATGTGTCAGGAGTAATTGTCCACTTTCAATGCCCATTGGTCGTGTCTGGGGTGGTTCAGTCTCGGGCACGCTGTCGGCGCTGACTGGACCGGGGAGCTGTGTAGGCCGGTCCAGTTCGGTGTGGTGGAGCTGCGTGAGCCGATTGCAGTGGGACTGGCTGCGGAGTTACGTGGGCCGGCGAGGTGACGTCATTTCCGGACGTCGCCATCGACCGCGCCGGCGGACGTGTGCTCCGGCTGTCCGACCCGACTCAGGCCGTCAGCCGGTGAACGTCGGGCGCAAGCGAAGATGAAACAGAACGTTGGGTTGTTTTGCGACGCGTTCAACTGTTGGCTAATATGGCGTCGCCAACACGTCACGCCAATTGGTCGCGCGCGCGCGCTCGGGAATCTCGCCGGATGTGGGATTGCCCGTCAGCTTCGGGCTACCTGGCCTCCTCTCCAAAGGATCAAATCTAGCGGAGGAAGTACTGATAGCCCCTTACACGAGATTGATGCCGACTTTTTCTGCCCCGGTCAGACTGAGCGCGTTTTCTGCAGGCCTGCCACTATGCTGGCCGGGGTATCTCGGCTGGTGAAGGCCTGCTACTATGCTGGCCGGGGTATCTCGGCTGGTGTGGTGAGCTCATCATCTTCTGATCTCTGTACACTGACATTATTCGGCATGAAGGTAGCTCAGAAACTCCGTGTCGGAGTACTGTGGGAGACAGCATCAAGTGTGACGACATTCGTAATGCCATTGACATAAATTATCACAGGGCTCTAGTTGCTGGTGTATGCGACGTAGCCGCGGAGGGTGACCACTTTGACACTTCCAGACCGCTGAAATCCGAAGAAAATCTGAACAAATGAGGTCGGTTTTGTGCGCCACTACTGAACACAAATCCACTACCACCACCACCACCACCACCACCACCACCACCACCACCACCACCGCCGCCGCCGCCGCCGCCGCCGCCGCCGCCGCCGCCGCCGCCGCCGCCGCCGCCGCCGCCGCCGCCGCCGCCGCCGCCGCCGCCGCCGCCGCCGCCGCCGCCGCCGCCGCCGCCGCCGCCGCCGCCGCCGCCGCCGCCGCCGCCGCCGCCGCCGCCGCCGCCGCCGCCGCCGCCGCCGCCGCCGCCGCCGCCGCCGCCGCCGCCGCCGCCGCCGCCGCCGCCGCCGCCACCACCACCACCACCACCACCACCACCACCACCACCACCGCCTTCCAGTTGCGTTTTGACCGGTTGTATTCTGTTGGTGCGCCAGTCTGCTACGATTCGATGATGTTTTGGTCACTCCAGCCACGACGGTTTTGGTTGTTCTAGGCGCCGTGCCCCTCAGCCGTGTTGAGGTGGCTCTCTGTTCGTTCCGTTGCAGTGGTGTTCCGGTCCTCCCGCGCTCTGACGGTCCTCTGGTGTAGTGCTGTGACGGTGTTGCAGTGTTGTGATGTAGATATGGCGGTGGTGTTGCGGTGTTGTGATGTAGGACTGGCGATGGTGTTAGTGTTGTGATGTAGATATGGCGATGGTGTTGCGGTGTTGTGATGTAGGACTGGCGGTGGTGTTGCGGTGTTGTGATGTAGATATGGCGGTGGTGTTGCGGTGTTGTGATGTAGATATGGCGGTGGTGTTGCGGTGTTGTGATGTAGGACTGGCGGTGGTGTTGCGGTGTTGTCATGTAGGACTGGCGGTGGTGTTACAGTGTTGTGATGTAGATATGCCGGTGGTGTTGCGCTGTTGTGATGTAGGACTGGCGATGGTGTTACAGTGTTGTGATGTAGATCTGGCGATGGTGTTGCGGTGTTGTGATGTAGATATGGCGGTGGTGTTGCGGTGTTGTCATGTGGTGCTGGCGGTGGGTGTTGCGGTGACGTTCTGGGTGTGTCGTGGTGTTCCGAACGTGTGGTGGTGTTGTTCTCAGGATGTCGTGCTCTGCTGTGTCTCAGGTGATCCTCGGCATGGGCTACAAGGAGAACGTTGACATCTGGTCCATTGGCTGCATCATGGGTGAGATCATTCGCGGCGCCGTCCTGTTCCCCGGCTCGGACCACATCGACCAGTGGAACAAGATCATCGGTGAGTCCGTGACCGACTGCACAACGGTAGTCGGGGTGTGATCGACTCGACACGAGTAATGCTCGTCTGCCAAACATCTGACGTGTGTGTGACGGTGTGACACTATCACGCCGTGATGTCCGTGTGTGACGGTGTGACACTATCACGCCGTGATGGCCGTGTGTGACGGTGTGACACTATCACCCCGTGATGGCCGTGTGACGGTGTGAACTATCCGTGTGGGTGTGGGGACACTATCACGCCGTGATGGCCGTGTGTGACGGTGTGACACTATCACGCCGTGATGGCCGTCTGTGTGACGGTGTGACACTATCACGCCGTGATGGCCGTGTGTGTGACGGTGTGACACTATCACGCCGTGATGGCCTGTGTGTGACGGTGTGACACTATCACGCCGTGATGGCCGTGTGTGTGACGGTGTGACACTATCACGCCGTGATGGCCGTGTGTGTGACGGTGTGACACTATCACGCCGTGATGGCCGTGTGTGACGGTGTGACACTATCACGCCGTGATGGCCGTGTGTGTGACGGTGTGACACTATCACGCCGTGATGGCCGTGTGTGTGACGGTGTGACACTATCACGCCGTGATGGCCGTGTGTGTGACGGTGTGACACTATCACGCCGTGATGGCCGTGTGTGACGGTGTGACACTATCACGCCGTGATGGCCGTCTGTGTGACGGTGTGACAGACACTATCACGCCGTGATGGCCGTGTGTGTGACGGTGTGACACTATCACGCCGTGATGGCCGTGTGTGACGGTGTGACACTATCACGCCGTGATGGCCGTCTGTGTGACGGTGTGACACTATCACGCCGTGATGGCCGTGTGTGACGGTGTGACACTATCACGCCGTGATGGCCGTCTGTGTGACGGTGTGACACATCACGCCGTGATGGCCGTGTGTGTGACGGTGTGACACTATCACGCCGTGATGGCCGTGTGTGTGACGGTGTGACACTATCACGCCGTGATGGCCGTGTGTGACGGTGTGACACTATCACGCCGTGATGGCCGTGTGTGTGACGGTGTGACACTATCACGCCGTGATGGCCGTGTGTGTGACGGTGTGACACTATCACGCCGTGATGGCCGTGTGTGACGGTGTGACACTATCACGCCGTGATGGCCGTGTGTGACGGTGTGACACTATCACGCCGTGATGGCCGTGTGTGACGGTGTGACACTATCACGCCGTGATGGCCGTGTGTGACGGTGTGACACTATCACGCCGTGATGGCCGTGTGTGACGGTGTGACACTATCACGCCGTGATGGCCGTGTGTGTGACGGTGTGACACTATCACGCCGTGATGGCCGTGTGTGACGGTGTGACACTATCACGCCGTGATGTCCGTGTGTGACGGTGTGACACTATCACGCCGTGATGGCCGTGTGTGTGACGGTGTGACACTATCACGCCGTGATGGCCGTGTGTGACGGTGTGACACTATCACGCCGTGATGGCCTGTGTGTGACGGTGTGACACTATCACGCCGTGATGGCCGTGTGTGTGACGGTGTGACACTATCACGCCGTGATGGCCGTGTGTGACGGTGTGACACTATCACGCCGTGATGGCCGTGTGTGACGGTGTGACACTATCACGCCGTGATGGCCGTGTGTGACGGTGTGACACTATCACGCCGTGATGGCCGTGTGTGTGACGGTGTGACACTATCACGCCGTGATGGCCGTGTGTGACGGTGTGACACTATCACGCCGTGATGGCCGTGTGTGACGGTGTGACACTATCACGCCGTGATGGCCGTGTGTGTGACGGTGTGACACTATCACGCCGTGATGGCCGTGTGTGACGGTGTGACACTATCACGCCGTGATGGCCGTGTGTGACGGTGTGACACTATCACGCCGTGATGGCCGTGTGTGACGGTGTGACACTATCACGCCGTGATTGTGTGTGTGTGACGGTGTGACACTATCACGCCGTGATGGCCGTGTGTGACGGTGTGACACTATCACGCCGTGATGGCTGTGTGTGACGGTGTGACACTATCACGCCGTGATGGCCGTGTGTGACGGTGTGACACTATCACGCCGTGATGTCCGTGTGTGACGGTGTGACACTATCACGCCGTGATGTCTGTGTGTGACGGTGTGACACTATCACGCCGTGATGTCCGTGTGTGACGGTGTGACACTATCACGCCGTGATGTCCGTGTGTGACGGTGTGACACTATCACGCCGTGATGGCCGTGTGTGACGGTGTGACACTATCACGCCGTGATGGCCGTCTGTGTGACGGTGTGACACTATCACGCCGTGATGGCCTGTGTGTGACGGTGTGACACTATCACGCCGTGATGGCCGTGTGTGACGGTGTGACACTATCACGCCGTGATGGCCGTGTGTGTGACGGTGTGACACTATCACGCCGTGATGGCCGTGTGTGTGACGGTGTGACACTATCACGCCGTGATGGCCGTGTGTGTGACGGTGTGACACTATCACGCCGTGATGGCCGTGTGTGTGACGGTGTGACACTATCACGCCGTGATGGCCGTGTGTGTGACGGTGTGACACTATCACGCCGTGATGGCCGTGTGTGTGACGGTGTGACACTATCACGCCGTGATGGCCGTGTGTGACGGTGTGACACTATCACGCCGTGATGTCCGTGTGTGACGGTGTGACACTATCACGCCGTGATGTCCGTGTGTGACGGTGTGACACTATCACGCCGTGATGGCAGTGTGTGACGGTGTGACACTATCACGCCGTGATGGACGTCTGTGTGACGGTGTGACACTCACGCCGTGATGGCCGTGTGTGTGACGGTGTGACACTATCACGCCGTGATGGCAGTGTGTGACGGTGTGACACTATCACGCCGTGATGGACGTCTGTGTGACGGTGTGACACTCACGCCGTGATGGCCGTCTGTGACGGTGTGACACTATCACGCCGTGATGGCCGTGTGTGACGGTGTGACACTATCACGCCGTGATGGACGTCTGTGTGACGGTGTGACACTCACGCCGTGATGGCCGTCTGTGTGAACGTGTGACACTATCACGCCGTGATGGACGTCTGTGTGACGGTGTGACAGCGCGTGACGGCCCTATTCGCCGCCCGCAGAACAGCTAGGCACGCCGTCCCGGGAGTTCATGGACCGGCTGTCGCCGACCGTGCGCAACTACGTGGAGAACCGGCCGCGTCACGCTGGCTACAGCTTCGAGCGTCTGTTCCCCGACATGCTGTTTCCCGACGACAACACGGAGAACGGGAGAACAAAGGGTGAGACGTCTGACAGCACGCAGAACGGCAACACAAAGGGTGAGACGTCTGACAACACGGAGAACGGCAACACAAAGGGTGAGATGTCTGACAACACGGGGAACGGCAACACAAAGGGTGAGATGTCTGACAACACGGAGAACGGCAACACAAAGGGTGAGACGTCTGACAGCACGTAGAACGGCAACACGAAGGGTGAGACGTCTGAAAAATGACACGGAGAACGGAAACAAAGGGTGAGACTCTGACAACCGGGAACGGAAAACAAAGGGGGAGATTCTGACAACACGGGGAACGGCACAGGGGAGAACGGTTGCAGCACAGATAACTGAAAGTAAATGGTGAGACATCTGACAACACGAAAGACTGCACGCAAAGGGTGATACGTCTGACAACACGGAGGGCGTCAAAGCAAAGGGTGAGGCGTCTGACAACACGGAGAATGGAAAAACGAGGGTTGCGACGTTTCACAACACGGAGAACGGCAGGCAAAGGGTGAGACGCCTGATAACACGGAGAACGACAAAACCAGAGGTGAGGCGTCTGATAACACGGAGAACGGCAGGCAAGGTGTGAGATGGCTGGCAGCACGGAAAACGGAAAATAAAGGGTGAGATGTCTGACAACATGGAAAACTGCAAACAACGGGTGAATGTCTGGTAGCGCAGAGAACGGCAGACAAAGGGTGATGCGTCTGGCGTGGTGACCTCATGCGGCTAGATTCGCGCCGTGGTAAGTTTTAGAGCTCCTGTGTCTCACTGGAAGGGAGGGTTGTCTGCACTGATGGGAATGTGACGACCTTCTCTGGAGGGTGATTTTGACATGGCTTATGTTGTTAAAGTCTTGCTGCATGTGCTTATGCAATGCTGCCTGTCTTATGTTATGCTTATGCTGTCACTGCGTGTTAAATGGCCAATTCTAGAATGCAGAATAAGAGCCTGTGTAGTAATGTTATTCTGCACGCTACCTCGGCATCCTCCAGTAAGGTTTTTCAATTTTAATTGCATTTCGTGATATCTCATTCATTCCTGCGTGCTATTTGTATATTTCATGGCTTTTTTAATTAAGAGCCTAAAAAGTTTAATGAAAAGTCGACGATGTTTTCCATCCATTGAAGTTAGGGCACCACGGTGTGAGAAATATCTGGCTAAAACTTATGCTGGAAAAGGAATTTTGCCTTCTCATCTTAAAAAAAAGTGCTTTGCACCAGATCAAAGGTCGAGTGCAAGGTGTTTACTTTTTAGAATTCGACATCAAAATTCGTTTTCCAACACCGTGTATTCACATATAGTCGCCTACCTAATTCCGTAGGTTCAGTTTATGATATATTTGCTATCCTTAAGTATGCTACCGGCAATGTTCAGGTTCTTTTACAACTTCGCAAAAAGCTCACTTCAGTAGAACTTCTAACATTACATTGCACATTAAGTCGGTGGATAATTGTCTTTATTTCCCTGATGGCGTTCATGGTGGTGAAAATCAAGTAGAAGCCAAGCGTAAAATTGGCCCTCATTGGCAAGGAAAAGTAGAAATAGAGGAATATGCCGCTTTTTCAAAAACTCGAGCTTTCAGTATTCAGTTTGTATTTTCGAAATGTCCTGCGCTACTCCTGACAATAGTGTGGAACTGAAGGCTCGAGTACTTAACGAGGTTGTATGCTGCTCTGCGTCTAGTTCGGCGTGCTGTGACGTGACCGACCGGTCTAGTTCGGCGCGCTGCGACGTGACCGATCGGTCTAGTTCGGCGTGCTGTGACGTGACCGACCGGTCTAGTTCGGCGTGCTGTGACGTGACCGACCGGTCTAGTTCGGCGTGCTGTAACGTGACCGATCGGTCTTTCGGCGTGTGTGCGTGACGACTAGTTCGGCGTGCTGCGACGTGACCGATCGGTCTAGTTCGGCGTGCTGTGACGTGACCGACCGGTCTAGTTCGGCGTGCTGTGACGTGACCGACCGGTCTAGTTCGGCGTGCTGTGACGTGACCGACCGGTCTAGTTCGGCGTGCTGTGACGTGACCGACCGGTCTAGTTCGGCGTGCTGTGACGTGACCGACCGGTCTAGTTCGGCGTGCTGTGACGTGACCGACCGGTCTAGTTCGGCGTGCTGTGACGTGACCGACCGGTCTAGTTTGGCGTGCTGTGACGTGACCGACCGGTCTAGTTCGGCGTGCTGTGACGTGACCGACCGGTCTAGTTCGGCGTGCTGTGACGTGACCGACCGGTCTAGTTTGGCGTGCTGTGACGTGACCGACCGGTCTAGTTTGGCGTGCTGTGACGTGACCGACCGGTCTAGTTCGGCGTGCTGTGACGTGACCGATCGTGGCGTGTGACAGCGTCGCAGGCTCGGGACCTGCTGTCCAAGATGCTGGTCATCGACCCGGAGCGGCGCATCTCGGTGGACGACGCGCTGCGGCACGCCTACATCAACGTGTGGTTCGAGGACCAGGAGGTGAACGCGGTGAGTTGTGGCTCGACGTCGGCCGCCACCAGCCGGCCGTGCGCCAGTGTTCTGGGATTAATTCGTCTTGGGGTGGATCGGTGCGCCCTTACGTCCAAATAATCCACCAATCATCGTAGAGTGGAGTGCGGCGAGACAAGACGTTAACGCTCGGGTAAGGTCGAAACAAGTTGGAGGCATTACAGTACGGACAAAGGATGATATTGGCGGACGAACACTGCATCTGCTGGTAAGATTATGATGGATGCCAGGAGTAGAGTATGCTGGAACAAGCAACAGCTACCGCAGCTTTCTATGGTGAAGTGTCATGCAGATCAATTTAGGCAGTCTAAACTCGATCTTTTGGAGGTCAAAGCAAGTTACTGATCGGTGTCGTTTTCCACCTAAATTTTTCAATTCCATGAGGCTGCTAGTGCTATGCCAGCTCAGCAGCTGGACCTGGACAGTGTTGAGCTTCAGTTACATGCCTTGCTGGATCTGACCGTGTTGAGCTTCAGTTAGACGCCTTGCTGATTGCGAGCTGAGTAAGCTCACGGCACGACTAGCTACACCACTTCTGTAAATAAATAAAAAATATTTATAAATTTAATCCAAGTTATTGCTGTGGTGGCTTTATGAACCAGGGTTCTATTGCTAAGCAGAGCTTGTTGCGTGAACCCTGACCCCACCACCCGATCCACGAATTCCAGTTCAACGGCAGAATTTTGACCGAAAGTTTAACGTGCCGTCAATGCACCGACACGGCCGCCCGGTAGCTCGTCGCCGGCCTTATCGGGCCAGCTGCCAACTGACCCTCCGAGCCGGGAGCTAAATGCGAGCGCGTGAAGCGGCTCGAACCCTGTGTTGCCAGGACAGGAGAGACCAGTACAGGCCAGCTTTCTAACCAACTGAGCTACTGGGGCGGCAAATGTTAGCTGGCAATGTTGGCTGGTGTTGAAAGGTCACCAGCGGGCATGACCGTGGTCGGTGAGGTCACCAACGGGCATGACCGTGGTCAGTGAGCCAACTTGCACACTCTCCATCTGTACCCCGCCCATAATTTCTTCTGTGGTTGCTTCTGAACTTGAGTGTAATGTTCCTGGGACCAAGGCAGCTTGTTTTGAAGGCGAACTAATATGCCAATGGCAGCGAGGTGGAGCTTTACGTCATCGGCAAACGTTTTCAATTTATGAAAATTTGCTGTATGTTATCGAGTTCAATGCAGTCGTGTAGGGCAACGCATGGAGTGGTTTTGAAATGATTGTGAAAATGCAGAATGTACCAAGCTATCAGCAAAAACGTGTGTTTGTCGTCGCCAGACCGGGTGGGGGGGGGGGGGGGCTCTCGATGGCCCCTCAGATTTTTACACCACTGCGGCCGAATGAGTAGACACAGACAGCAATTTTTTCAGTGCCTTATTATACATCTATTTGGCATATATTGTTGATATACAAAATCCAGGTCGTCAAAGGTCATTGACATGGAACAGGTCAAAGGGAGTGATGTTCCAAAATAGTCAAGGTGCCGCCAATCATGGTAGTTGCAACATATATGCGCAAAACTCAGAGCATTCTGTCCTTTCGTCAAGTCCAACAAACTCGTATCTGAAAATGTTCATTTAGATCAAGTTTACTGACATGAGGTCAGGTCAGTTTCCGCATATTTCACCGTATTCAGTGTGGAACATTCGATTTGGGTGTAATTTGTCACGCCAAGAATGATTCAGAGCATGGAATGAGCATTCGGGGTTAATTTTTGTATGAAAGGTCAATGATATAAGGTCAGTTCACTTAGCATGTATATTCTACACAATGTCCTCTGATGCAGAATGTCGCTGTTCCTAGCCAAGTGATATCTGAATTCAGTTTCAACGCTACCTATGTCGTGCGACATGACATTGGATGGCCCACGAATGCTCTGAGATGACCTGACCTTATTTGACCTGATTTCACCTTTCCTTTGAATTACTGCCCGATCAGTTTACGCATAGGCGAAGGCTGAATATATTGTTTTATAAATCAATCAAGTCGGAACGGCTGCCTCTGGTCATTAGATTTGCAACAATGTGACGTATGGAAGTGCCCAGTGTCACAATTGTGCAATAAATGTTAGTTTATGTTGTATGCTAATTTATTTATTTAATTACTTATAATTATGGATGTAATGTAGGTTTCTACGTGTCGACCTGGATTGCAGCTGCGATAGTTTTGTTTTCTGCAGCCAACGTTGCTGTGCACCTCCGCCAGCACGACTCGAAATTCGCCGTATTTGGTTGTATGCGAAAATTGCAACAACAAAAATACAATAAAAGAAACAATCTGACAACAGTAGAGCGCAGCTCAGGATGTATCAGTATGAAGACCGTATTATGTATCACTAGATCATGAAAGCCGGTATCGCTGGACCATGAAATGCCAAATCACAGTTAGTTGGACATTAAAATGAGAGCAAGTAATCTTTGTGTGCGCTTTTTCGGCATTATATTTTTTCCATTCTGAACTTGCGGGTAAATAAGTTGGATTGGGAATATCAAGCGGAGAAAATAATTTCAAAGATGCGATCCTACTTTTCTTCCATACCTGTACGGTCTGGTATCACTGAAATGGAAGTCCATCTACACCAACCCTGGGTTCCCGGAGATTTGTGTAGAGTTACAATAAGCCTGCACACTTTCGTAAATAGGAAGAATGTTCCTATTAAGGTGTCAAAACGTCCTCCTTTTCTCCACTGGGAAGTTAATGTTGCTGCAACATTCAACTTTCCAACTGAAAAAGGGGACGCCATTTCTGGTAAGATGCTGGATGACTGGGATACTGGACTGGGTGACTGGATGCTAGATACTACGTGATGTTCTGGACGACAGCAATTCAGAAGAAGACTTCTCCCAGCCCTGCCCTCACCCAGAAGTGGGTTGGTCTAAAAATATGTGTATTGACATCGAATGTCCCTAGAGCTCGTAGCATTTGTGTTGCCGATATAGGTAAGTAACTGGCTTACGCCGAAACAAGGCGAAGAAGCCAAATCCCTCCTTGGCCATGAACTGTGGAGCATGTATGTACATCATGGAAATAATTTGATGATAAACTGCGAACAACCGTAAGAGTTTTCCGTTCGGAAATCTACCCCTCAACGAGATGAATATTTGCCCTTGTCATTTATGCTACATATGTATGCATTTCAAATGACGATGAATGCATAAAATTCGTAATAGAATCTATTTAATTTGCAAACGATGGAATCTGCGGGAGGATAATGAAGCTCGTATGCTAGTGTTTGCTTCCTCGTGACACAGCACGCAAAGTAGGTCAAAATATCAAAAAAGTAATGTTTTGGGCAATGTTTTGGGAACATTGACCAAACTTTAAGCCACCAGGAAGCTGAAGCTAATTTTATCTAGCTGGTCTATGCCACAGTTTGGAGGGGTTAAAATCTCGCAATTGGTGTACCTGATCAACTTCGATTTCCAGACACAAAACGGCAAAAGGTGTTTCGGATATTTGTCCATGGACAGAAGGATTGCTCCAATGTATAGGTGCCCGTTCGCAGGTTATTACCACGTGTCGTGGCGTGGTGCTGTGCTGCTGTGCTGCTCTGTTGCTGGTGCTGCTGTGCGCTCCCGTCCTCCTCGCCTTTCTCGGCTGTATTCAATATTTCAACCCACAATGCTGATCTCAGCTAGTTTATCTTCTCTCCTATCAGTGTTTATTGACCAGAAATGATATAATTTGGTAGGTGACCTGGTGTGAACCGTGGTGACTTGGCGTGACCCGAAGTGACCTTGGTGATACGACGTGGCAAATCGACCTCATGTGACCTGACTGAACCCTGGTGACGTCAAATGTGATGCCCTCCAACTCGAAGAAGTGACTCGACATGACCTGACGAGATTCGACGTGTCCGAAGTGACTTGAAATACCCCGCGTGAGCTGAGCTGCGCCGACGTGACCTGCTGTGAGCTGAGCTGACCTGACCTGCTGTGAGCTGCGCTGACGTGACCGGCGCTCGCCTCCACAGCCGCCGCCGGGCGCCTACGACCACACGGTGGACGAGCGGGAGCACACGGTGGAGCAGTGGAAGGACCTCATCTACAAGGAGGTGGTGGACTACCAGAGCAATCACTCCGGTCAGCTGCTGGCCAACGCCAACGCTAACGTAGACGCCGCCAACTGCGCGCCAGCCGCAGCACCGCGCAGGTCGCCGTGCCACCTCATACAGCATACCATACTGCACCGTACTGTGCCACCTCATACAGCATACAGCACACCATACTGCACCGCACACACAATACAGCACACCATACAGCACCGTACTGTGCCACCTCATACAGCATACTGCACACCATGCAGCACACCATACAGCACCGTACTGTGCCACCTCATACAGCATACAGCACACCATACTGCACCATACTGTGCCACCTCATACAGCATACAGCACACCATACTGCACCGTACTGTGCCACCTCATACAGCATACAGCACACCATACTGCACCGTACTGTGCCACCTCATACAGCATACAGCACACCATACAGCACCGTACTGTGCCACCTCATACAGCATACAGCACCGCGTACTGTGCCACCTCATACAGCATACAGCACCGCGCACACCATACTGCACTGTACTGTGCCACCTCATACAGCATACAGCACCGCACACCATACTGCACCGTACTGTGCCACCTACATCTACAGTATACAGCACACCATACTGCACCGTACTGTGCCACCTCATACAGCATACAGCACCGCGCACACCATACTGTGCCACCTCATACAGCATACAGCACCGCGTACTGTGTCACCTCATACAGCATACAGTACCGCGTTCTGTGCCACCTCATACAGCATACAGCACCGCGCACACCATACTGCACCGTACTGTGACACCTCATACAGCATACAGCACCGCACACACCATACTGTGCCACCTCATACAGCATACAGCACCGCGTTCTGTGCCACCTCATACAGCATACAGCACCGCGCACACCATACTGCACCGTACTGTGACACCTCATACAGCATACAGCACCGCGTACTGTGCCACTTCATGCAGCACCGCGTACTGTGCCACCTCATACAGCACCGCGCACACTATACTGTGCCACCTCATACAGCATACAGCAGCGTACTGTGCCACATCATACAGCGCCGCGCACACCATACTGCACTGCACCGCACCGCACCATGCCGCACTGTGTACACTGAACTGCGTCATGCCGCACTGTGCACACCATGCCGCGCCGTACTGCACCATGCCGCACCGTGCACACCATGCCGCACTGTGCACACCATGCCGCACCGTGCTGCTGCACCATGTTGCACCATTCTGCGCCGCACCATACAGTACTGTGTACATCATGCTGCACCATACTGCACCACACCGCGCGCACCATACCGCACTTTACTGCACCACTCCGCACCATGCACATGCAGTTTTGTTATCTGACAGTTCTGTGTTCTAATTTCTGAGGATCTGCCCCTTTAATTTTTTCTTGCGTTATGGGTGTCATCTCTGGGGAGGGCTATGGTGACATGTCCCTCCCCGATTACCTCTGATATTAACCATTGATCCTCTCGCGTTGCCTAGAAAGAAGTGGCCCCAATATCGGCTAGACTCTCTCCGCAATATGTGGGCCGCTCCTACGCCTTTGCCTCGTACTATTTTTAATCTGCTGATGTTTTCGATTTTTGCACTTTATCCGGTGAAGTTGTTTAGCAGCAGTTTTTCCAGCGAGAAAATCAAGCCTGATGCGTTTCTGTCACCTGTAGTAAGATGCTATGAGATAAAGGGCATTTGTCATTCGGCTTCTTTGAAGTGCAACTTATTCCATATCACCGAACACTTTACTTGAATACCTCAAGTATTCAAGTTATGACATTGGGCTGCAAAAGCCCGCAAGGCTATTTTAGCGTGCCAGAAAGGATTGCAATACACGTCCAAGTCTGAAAAGATGCTACTCACTAAGCTACACACGCGGTCTGCGCAGCAGGGGGTCCTGCTGGCGCAGCATGTTCAAGTTCTGAAACATGGGTGTAGGTGGACGCGCGTCGGGAGCGGAATCTTCAGCTTAAGCCTGCTACGTACTGGCTTTCGTATCTTTCACTGCGATAAATCGGTTGCATCGTGCAGATCTGGATGCCACTCACAGTGATGCCCTTGTGGTCACAATCTTGGGAGTATAATTGTGTAACTACACAGAGCAAGGATTTTGTTCTGCAACTGTATGCAAATGTGTACCCCGTGAGTATTTTAATTTCGCCCTTGATGAAAAAGAAGCGGCTTTTATATTAGCATCGGACGTCCGAATGATGATGAACTTGAACACACCGATCGGACAGTACTTGGACATCCTTTGAGCACAGGATTCCAAAGTCCTTATTTGCCAGAGTGTCAGAGTAGAGCATCATTCCTAAAACAAATGATGTAGGAGTGGATTTTATATGTAAAGCTGGAGGAGCATGAATGATGAGTAAGGAAGAGCGCGCGAATATGTGGAAAATTATTCCTTGCAGGGTGTTTCCCGGCTAAGCTGAGATTTCGGCGCACTGCTATGGTGCTGAGCTGTCGACATCACAGTGCTGTGTGTGTCGTCGGCAGTGACGTCGCCGCACTGATGACGTCACCGCGCTGATGACGTCACTGTTGCACTGCAGGTAGGACTCGGCCGACTGGTGGACCAAGTGGCGCGTCAAGATGGGCTGGTGCCAGCCGCCATGACGTCAAGGCGGACTAGCGCCAGCCGCCGTGACGTCAAGGCGGACTAGTGCCAGCCGCTGTGACGTCAACACCCGACGGCCGACCGCCACCCAGTCCACCACCAGACGAGGCGGCCGGCCCGCTGCGCAACGACCATTCCGACAACCAACAGTTCACCGTCGGGACGATAGATGCCGCCCGTGGCCGGCCGCACTTGGCCACCTAGGAACTAAAGCAAACACATAGCGGCACAACGGCGCCGCGCACTTCCGCTCCTCCGTTTATTTGTTATTGCGACTCGCGTGACTCTCGGTGACATCGCGTACGTGTGACGTCATCTGAGGGCGGGCGTCCGGCTCCTGCGACATCGGAGACGGCGTTGGTGTAGCGGTCGGAAGCTAGACACGAGCCACCGAGAGTGGCACCACGTGATGCACTGGGCTGGGCTGGGCCGGCGCCGTGTGACTCGACCAGTCTGGCTCCGTGGGCCGACGCCAGTCTGGCTCCGTGTGGCCGGCGCCGTGTGACTCCACCAGTCTGGCTCCGTGTGGCCGACGCCAGTCTGGCTCCGTGTGGCCGGCGCCCTGTGCCGCCGCCAGTCTGGCTCCATGTGGCCGGCGCCCTGTGCCGCCGCCAGTCTGGCTCCATGTGGCCGGCGCCCTGTGCCGCCGCCAGTCTGGCTCCATGTGGCCGGCGCCCTGTGCCGCCGCCAGTCTGGCTCCGTGTGGCCGACGCCGGAAATTGGTGCCGCAGCCGAACACCAATGTGTAACGGTGCAGAGGTGCGGTGTGCAGTCTCCGAAATGTACCCCTCTGCCGGTGGTTTGCGCAGGTGGTTTCGTAGCCCCTGCGCGGACGGCCATGAAGACAGCAGCGGAGACTTCCCCGGTGTTTTGTTCGTCATGGGTGTGTAGCCGAGCTGCATGCAGCACCGCCGTTCGGCTGTTTTTCGGCGCTGCCCGGACGCTGTTTGTTTCATTGTTGGCGTTTCACCTCTGTTCGCGTAGGTTTTAATTTTTAGCCGACACTCGGCCGTTCGCGCGCAAGATTTAGCATATTTTACTCGTTCAATCTGCGTTGTGGGAACTGTTTTACTGGCATGGTTTCAAACGTGTAGTTTGTGATTCTTTTCGTCGGACTGGTTGCCGTGGCGACAGGTAGCAGCGATAGTGTGGCTTTGTTTGACACTCCGGGAGTATTGTGCTCGTGTGTCCTCCCGTCCGGCGCTGTTTGTCGGTGTGCCCTGCCGGACGGCGTCATGTGCCCCCAGGGCACGAGGTCGCGCCGGCCGGCCGCCTCAGACGCAGGCACTAGCTCGGCCCTTTGTCGTCCGGCCCTGTCAGGTGTCGTAGAAACCGCCGGCGCCCTCGTCCCGGGGCCGGGATCGAATCCACTCGGCTCCCGACTTTGTCGCCTCTCGTAGACGGGCCCGGTGTGGCCGCGAGCCGTCCTCTGTGACCCGGAAGGGCGAGTCGACGTCGGTCGGCTCGCGGCGTGACAGCTGCCGGCAGTTTTGAGTCGTTTGTTTATATTTTAAGAGCGCACTGTGCGGTGGTCGGCATCGACGGCCGGGGAGTGAATGGCGTCAGACCTATTCTGACGACAGGACATGCAGGCACCGCGTAGGGAGGCCGCACAGGCCGAGTCGTGCGCATCAATTCTTGCCGCGGGATCCAGGCGCGCGCTTTCGTCCGCTGCCGCGCGGGTCGTGCGACCGGCGGGAAGTCGGAGTCGGTGGCGGGAAACTGAACCGGTCGCCGCCGACCTCGGAGGCGGCCGGTCTGCCTAGCCACTCCAGAGCGCACGCCAGTGGAGCACGCTCTCCAGAGCAATAGCGCCGCGCCCGAGCTGGTGCGTAGGCCCGGAGCGGCGCCGGCCGCGGCTGGCTGCCGGTTGGAGGACGCCGCGCCAGATGGTGACGTCACGTGGTCGCGCGTGACGTCACGTGACCTCGCGTGACGCCTGGGCTGCGACGAGCGCGTGCGAGTGGTGCGCCGGCCGGGCAGTTTGTGCGAGGTCGGCCGCGTCGGCACACGAAACCGAACTCGTCCACCAATACAGATCACGTCTATCGTAGCTGTCTTGCCCGCGCAGCTGTCGGCTGCAGCTGCCGGCTGCAGCTGCGACTTCGGACGCGTTTCCGGAGGTCAGCCGGCTCGTCGTTGGCTCGTGTGTGGTCTGCATGTGATCTTTGTGACAACTGAGAGGTCCCAAAAGATAAAAGTTACACTCAAAGTTGAAGATCAGAATAAAAGATAAAGATAAGATAAAGATAAAAGCCACACACATCAGCGGCTTCCTGATGGAGAAACACCACAGAAGGCTAGTGTGGCGAAGCATGCAAAGCGTAGCAGTGCAAAAAGAACAAACAGCCACGCCATTTCCAGAAGCTGCATGTGCCCTGGCTTCCACAACTGCCGCCCAACGGCTCCTCAGTCCACCAGTAGCCGTCAACCAGAGTTATGTTTAAAACTACACGCAGTACTGCATCGCGTTAAGTAGTACTTGATCCTACAAAATTTCTACCGTTGACAACGCGACCTCATGGTGATACTGGAAATTATTAAAATGTGATGTTACTCGGCAGGCGTCACTGAAGGCTGTTGTCATGAATTGTTTCCTCCCGGTTTTGTGCAATTCTATCTTGGAATTAGGGTATGTTCAGGCGCTGTGTTATCTCGCCATTTGCGACTTTGGCGTGCAGTCGAACAATTTACGAACTGCTCCATTGAACACAGTCGCGTTGGGTTTCTGTTCGCACGTTATTCGAGCGGGGGCGAAGACCGAGTGGGTCTACTTCAGTGTGTATATGAAGTAAGTTGATATGGACGAACCGCCCAGATAGATGTAACCACATCGTGAAACACCGATAATCTTTTGCAACGTTTGTCCCTTTCTAGCCCCAAACTGGAGCTCTTAATTTTAGGTGTGCCAGCTTTCCTCCCGATATTTTCTTTAAAGTACTGTTGCGAAGCGGGTTTTGTGGGTACACTCCGCGCTCTGTGGGTTCGCCGCGTCGGTTTGGTTGGCCGCCGGTCACGTAAGTCACGCACCCCGGCTCTCAGTGTGTGCGGGGGTGTCTGTGAGTGCGCGTGCGCGGATGTGCACGAGTGCATATCGAGCGCTCCATGGTGTGACAGCGGTGTGTGCCACGGAGAGAGGTGGAGCGAGAGAGCAACACCACTCACTGACCCGAGAAACCCCATGTCAGAGGTCACGCCACCCTGACCAAAGAAGCTGCGCCGATTGAGCCAATGACAGAACGCCCGAGTCCAAGTGCCACTCCCGAAGCCTGACCAGACAGCCTGCTACCAGCCACCAGCAATTGCCACGTCACATACAGTCCAGCACGTCTACTTCCCTTCCGATGCGATCCCTGTCTCCAACTTCTGATCTACAAGCCACGATGCCTCAAGATCGCCACGGCTTATTTTTTTTTTTTTTTTTTTTTTTTTTTTAAAAAAAATGCCCTCCACGTATATGGCTATTATGGACAGTTGTTAACTCAGATATTTTACAAAGAAGGATAGATTTGTGGTAATAGTGGGAACACATACAAAATTATACAACATCAAAGTCAAGAACCGTCGCCTCATACCGGGCAAACCGAGGTCGGTCCGGCGGTGCTGCCACCCCTCCCATCCCGGCTACCCTCCGTCAACCCAGCCCCTTCTCACTAGTGTCTCTTATACGATCTTTACTCTACTTGGTGCTCTCTTCAAGCACCACCTCTGTTATTTCTTGGTATTTTCTTGAACTATTCTGCCCCGCCTTCTACACTATGGGGCTCTCTTCGTGCCCATTATTGCCTTCCTCTGAGACCGTGTACTGTGTAAGCCTGTCCTTCACTCACCACTAAACCTCTTACGACCCACACCAGCACGCTACTAACGCACATCACAGCATGGACACCGATACAGACACGTTCACCGGTGATTGCGTCCTCCGCCGCCGGGATGATAGGGAGCCCATGAGCTCCGTTGACCCCTGGGCTGTAGAGGTGGTGATCACCGGTTGTACAGGAGCGCCCCTACACGCACGACAAATTGGATCGGGTTGTGCTCTTGATTCGATCGAATGACAATACGGACGCTAGCATCTTGCCAACAATCGAACACATTAAAAATGCGCCCATTGCCATCACGCCAGCCGCACATCTCAGCACATCACGAGGCACGCCCCTCGCAAGGGGGCTGGCCTGGATGGCGGCGGAGGACCTAACTTTCACGTTTGGGACCCAGGGGATCACCGCCGTCTGCAGGTCCTCCTCCCCGTCCCACATAAGCACGGCATGCACCTGCTCATGTCGATTTTTAGCACACGCAAACCGCTCACACACATCAAAGCCCTACATTAAATAGGTACACAGTCTCACCACGAGCATCCCTCCCGCGACGCTGTCAATTTTGTCAGCGCTACGGCCGTTCGAGGAGTACCATGAACCGACACCAGCATGCGTCACTTGTACAGCCACACACCATACAGATACTGTAGACAAATTCGTTTGGCCTGGCAGTGATAGTCTAGGGTTTGCCTCGCTTGTGCGGTAAGTGGTTCTCAAATCCAACAAGTTCCGATATCCAACAGCCGTTAATACCCCTGCATTGACCAGGCTGATAACTGGCAATACGGCGACAACTTGTCCAACAGTTTTAACAGCAGAGAAAACAAGCACCAGCGCGTTCCTTTCCAAGTTCGCGCCTCCAAATCTCTGTAACGGACAACCGTCCCAACGTCCACACCGTACTCCAGGGCTACACCTTGCCGCGTGCAACACACAACACTTGCAACTCACTGCAAAGAGAGGGGTCCGTTCGTCGCACTTTACCCCGGACAGGCCCGACATGACGATCCAGCATCCGCCGACCAGCCGTCGCCGTCCGGCACCGCAGACAACAAAGCGAAACATCCGGTCCGCGCCGAGACTCGAGGCGTCAAGCTGCCGACGTCGGCGGCGTCATGTGCAGGCTGGCCGACTGGGATCTGCTCGGAGCCCGGATCCCACCATACCTGGGAACAGGCGTGATTAGGCTGTTAAACGCATTCGAATGAGGGATTCAAAGTTGACTTCGTTACAGCGCAGCGCAAGGTCCTAAATTTCGAGTCTACTTTACTGAAAATTGTGAAATCCACTGGATTATTCATGGCAATTACATCGGTTCATCGCCCATACGTTCACTCACGATATATATAGCGAGTTAGATGAGTTACAATGACAAGTAGGGGAGACCGGGGCTATGTGATACACGGGGAGGTTGATACAACAGCATTTTCTCCAAAAGTATGAAGCCGATTGCCATGGCTACCACACATGCTGCTATTGACACCCTCTTCTCGCTTCAAGAACAAGCTCAAGTCCTTTCGACCCGCGGCTGCGGAATGGTGACGATGTTGCACATTTTTGGGGCGAAGGTAAAATTTAAATGTCTGTGCTTCCCACTTTATTTCTAATTGTACGCCCACTTGCTGACTTTTTAGGTGCCTGTTGTCACTACCATGTTCTCTCAGCTTTGCAACGGATAAATGCTTTCATCGTTTGCCGATACACTGTACTCGCATTGTTGCATAACATGTTGCATCCTGCACCAGAAAGTCTGCGGGGTAAATTGATACAGACCGCATCAACTGAATTAGTCTGCATCAACATCAGCCTGTTTGAACGTTTTGTGGCATGGTCATGGTACACATACCCACATAATTTCTAGTTGTATTAAGGTGTTTGTTAAAACTCTTTCAAGATAATCTTATTCAATATTTCTAAGAGAATTTATCACGTGACGGAAAAGACTGAGCGAAGGAAAAGGTGCAGCTACGGAACTAACGTTTGCGCATTCCATAAATGGCACAAACAATGAGCTATCATCAGCCAGGACTAAAAACACTATTTTTACTGAAAAGGTGAGACATGGACCCCTCAGATGTCGTAAAGTAATGCTACCTATGTATAATATAATTTATTCAGGTTGCATTTTATCAACTTACCCCATCGTTAGTAACAACTTACCCCTATAGCGGGGTAAGTTGATGAACCGGTAGTTGCGCGATGTTTGGCCCTCTGGTGGAAAGCCCAGAGGATGCCACGAAAAAAGTAATTCTTGGGGATGATACTAAAAAGTTTAGGCTTGACATACACACAGAAGAAGAAAAAATTACACCAGTCAGGCTTTATCTGCAATATATTTTCTCTTGAAATTCTCATTTTAGTGTTCTTAAGCATTAAACGGAGTTTAAAAACAAATACAGATACATAAGCAGTAAATATTTGCTTTTGTTACGTTCATATTTCTAAACGAACCGAAAACATACCTAAAAATACTGAACTAGAATGGGTGTTCTACACCGATCATGTTTTATCTACTCGTATTTATTTTTGTAACCACAATATTATCGTAATTCAACCTGGCAGAGGTTCTTAAAGAGCTAGTTACGATTAAAAAACACAACTTGTGTAAAAGCAATAAATATAGGTTATTTTAAATCGCGCCCGGCTATTTCCTTATCCTAAATGAGGTTTATTTTACCACATTTGCAGAATCTGTATTGTAACAAAGTTGGTTTTCGGGGCATCTTAATTCCATAAATTCAGCCCCATCCCCACAGTTCGACTGGCGCGACAAGTTTCCGGCACCTACCTGGCGCCCGCCTGTCTGGTGCTGACTAGGCAAGCCACCGCTCCAGTCGAGGTCGATCATTGGACCCTGTACCTACCCCACCCTCTCCGGCGCCTGGCCGCCGGAGCGGTGATCTCGATACCGTGCAGCCGATACCAAACCCCTCCCCTATCCGACCGGCGCGCCCCGCCGCTGCCGCAGTGAAATGTCGGGTAATGTGAGTGTGGATGCCAATGAGGGGATGTGACTGTCAGTTGGGCTGCAGCGCCCCGAGTCCGTCGACTGTCTGTGTACAGTGTGTGTTGCCGAGTTGCATTATCTGAGCAGCTCACGTGTCCGGCGCGAGGCTGCCGAAGTGCAGTCTCAGCACTGATTCCCACCGATGGATACCGAGATGCTGAGATCAGAGATGTCTGTTGTCTCTGAGATATAGACAGCGCGCCCGCCTGCAGAAGGAGCCTTTGTTCCAGGGCCAGTTCAAGGCTGGCCGGGGATGAGCAAACCCCCACTGGTCTGCGCGCGCAGTCAGTCAGGTGGCCATGATGTGACGTGGACTAATATACGTGACAAGTGAAGTGGAGTAGACTGTGGCTTACCTCGGACAGAGCCGGGAGGGCTCAGGCTCTTGTCACCGAGCGTTCGAAGCGAGCAGTCGCACAGGGGGCGGCTGGCCGCCGCTGGCCAGCCTGCCCCACATTGAGATACGTCGGACGACTCTGCCTGAGAGTCGCTGTGTCTGTTGAGATGTAGTTCTTTGATAGAAGAATAGCGTGATTGAAGACCGGTCAGTATGAGTCGGTGAAACTTGTGAAGCTATTGCACCTGTTTGTCAAGATGCAGCTATATTATTAACGCATTTATCACGCTGCGCCATTAATGTCTGATCTTCATGGCCGCTGACTGTTTGACTAATAGCCCAATATAAAGGTGCTGGACTTGAGGTGCCTGTCAAGAGGTGTGCAGATCAGAGCTCTGAGATGGAAGCTTAGAGCTGTTGAATTTATACCCGGGGTCTTAAATATCGTCCAACGTCGAGGTCAAACCCTAGAACTATCCACGAGCCTAAAGAAGTTTAGCCCCATCAGAGAGGGGGAGAAAAGGACTTCTCTACAGTATATACAGATGTTACAAGTCAGTTGGAATACATCGTTGTTAGAGCTATTCACGAATTTATAACTTTGAATGTTATTACATCTGGGCAAACAAGTTATGATGTCAAGTTGTTGCTGAGCTTTGAATAAGTTTCAAAATAGCTTCAGTTCAAACAGTTTGTTTAAGGCGAGCTACCATTTGTCGAACCAGAAACGGTTCATATCGATGGAGCTGAACATTCAAGTCATGCCTACCAGTATGCGTCAATTCTTCAACAGCTGAAAGAAATTGCAAAGTTTCCTCAATTAATAAATCACATATTTGGTCAGAGCTCTGTCTAAAACAGGTGCATGTTAAAGGACGTATTTGATGGTAGTGCCTACCAGCCAAGAAAACAAGTTGTACTGTACATTTCCATCTCTTATGACAACTTCGAGGTAGTGAACCTTTTCGGTAGTGCTGTCACGTTCGGCGTCAGCACAAAATCCTCTGGGAAAAAAAAAGCCTTCCGTGTTTTGCTTACTGAATGCCACGATAGCATGTGGTATGGCGCTTTCAAAGGGGGTAAAATTTTTCCCGGGCATCCAAGAGCTTTGATTAAACATATTTTTAATATTGTACTTTGTTTGTCGCGATACGTGAAGCTGTATGGATGGTCAGTCATTCGTAGATGTCTGATTGATGACCTGCATATACTGTATGCCTTCCGGTATAGATGTGCTTGCTGATGGCGTATCGAAAGGATCCGTGGAAAGTTGCTGTTTATCTGTGGTGACAATTTGACTGTTCATCGTTGGAAGGATGTGTTGAAAATCTTTCCACGACTAAAAGCCCAAGTAGATGGTGTCTAGCTTCTGACAATTGGCAAGCCAAGTTCCTTTCGACCTTTTGGACTTTTAGTTCATTCGACTTATCGCTTCGACTTTTAAGCCCGTTATAATGTTTACCATTTGACTTCTATCCCTTCGACATTTCTCCTTCGACTTATTACCCTTTCGACTTTTTGGCCGTTCGACTTTTATCACTTTGACGTTTATTCACTCGACTTTTATCCCGTTAGCCTATTGTCCAATCGACTTTTTGTCCTTCGACTTTTTGTGTTTTGATTTTTGTCCTGGAATCGGCAATAAGGTCCGGGAAGCGGGACCAAATTTCACGTTCATGCGGGAACCATTATAGAGCTACCGCTGGTGCGTTCCACGACAGATCGAACAAACATGTTCAAATTTTGTACCCACTAAATTTGTATTGGGACCAAAAATTGTGTACGGGGTAGTCTTATGCTCTGAGCACGCCTGAACAAATTTCAACCCGATCCGACTAACGGTTTAGGAGTTATAGCCTCCGGCAGTTTTTTTGAGGCCATACAACAAGGGCATCTTTGGTGATAGACATCTCATCGGTAATGAAGAGGAAGTGTGACATATTATACATCTTTGAGAATAAAAATGATTGAAAAAATCATATCCGTGATAAAATATCATCATTTTTCACATATGTCCTCGTAACCTCATGGCCCCGTAACTTCGTGACCTTATGTGACCCATAGCCCATTTAAATTGATATATTTGACGGAAGAAATACAAACGGGCAGGATTTGGCTGCCATATAGAAAAGCGTTTTCCTTTTAAATATCCCATATAGGCGTCCATCCTCCATTGCTTTCTATGATTTTGCGATTTTCGGAGCGGACGGATTTCGAGTAAGTTTTCTCCCATTGGACAACTACGGAGATCGAACAATAAAATACAAACGTATGATAAAAACGCTTGCTTGACACCAAATATTAAAAACTTATTGATGTGACTCGTATAGTTTGCCTTAATAAACTTCACAAAGTTCAAGGTCACCCTTTACCAATAGGTCATCCATAGGCTTACCTACGTTTGACGACGTAATTTTACTTCGGAACATCTTGTGGTCTGGTAGTCGAAACATCTGACTGTGCTCAACCTTGTTGGCCTCACAACAAGAAATACAATTATGCCTTCATGCTACCTGTAGGCATCACTTACATGGACGTACAGTATAATCCCTATCGTAAGGCAGACACGCATTTTGTCACGGTATACATAGCGTGTCCCCAAAACATGACATTTTGACAAGCTCCCTGTGGTTTCATTGTTCACGTTTCGGGTGCTCCATGCATATGGCACATTATTGCACATTACTACATTACAATAAGTAGTACAAAATAGAATAACGATGGTATAGAACAACAAAATAATTATCAGATGACGAGGACTTGTTTTTCCAACTTACACACTTGTAGCTCTACAATGCAGCTCTTGTGGCTTCCGTAACAAAGGTGGAACATTTTGTGATCACCATAGTGTCGTAGCATATTTCCGTGTAACGGCATAGTTTTACTTCAGAACATCTGGTGATAACCTACAACACGTACTGAATGCCACCAAACATGACAACGATGCAGTCTGACCGTATTCGACCATGCTAACATCACAAGAAGTACAATTATACTTGCTTTCCAACTGCAGAGCATCATTTACATGGGTGTACAGTCGAACACCTATTGCAAGCCACTTCTTGCTGTCACGGTGCATGTATGCTGTGCCCGGAAGCATCATTTTCACAACCTTCATGTGATTTCATTATTCACGTTCTTGGGACACTGCACATTTGGACATTGCGCACGGGACACCGTACTGCACAATGACACATATGTTAGGTAAACGAAGGCAGTTCAAACGGCGTCGATTTGGCTTTCAGAACCAAATCGGTACAAACGGCGTCGATTTCAAAGTGCGCCGAAACCGAACTTTGGAGGTGAACATGAGACAATCTGGGATCGTTGCCACCTTCCGAATTGTCAAAATATTATCGGAGATTCCAGGAAAAAATTGAAAGTTTTAAGGCTTGTATCTTTCCGCGATGGGTGAAATAGGACGTTGTCAAACCATTTCTTTTGTGGTGATTTCTGGTGATTGCAAGGCCTAGTAGGGCACCAAATATGGTAATAAAATGGGATCAAATGGATTAGATTTCCGGAAATAGCTTTTTGAGATCGTAAATATCAACTCACAGTCGATTTTAAGATTGCATCTGAACAAAAAAAACAAGTCCTGGCACATCGCTTTGGTCTAGGATATTTGTTTTATTTTTTAACCTGTGAAAGTTTTAACGAGTTAATTTTGAAATTGTATGTGCATTCAGGAAATTGTAGGGCTTTGAATATGGCACATTTCAGAAACTTCTCAACAGGTACAGATATCCAGCAACCAACGGAACATATTATCTTTCATGGAAAGCTAATTTTGAATTCAAGCATTTCCGCAAGACGAATTTGATTTATTTGTCGACTTTGGCAAGTTTTGTTCTTCTAAGTCTGCCAGTGTTGAGTTTTGTTTGCATAAAATTTCCCTTCGGTGTATGTTTTTTATTTCTGACGTGGATTTTGTTGATAAAAAATTATTTACAAAAATCGGAGACATTGAATACAAAATATTTCGAAAATTTTCAACTCTGAATTCAACACACAAGACCACACCTCTGGTAATGCGGGGATCGCTCACGTTTTCAATGATGCTTGCCGGTACTTCAGCAACATTTTTGTTTGTTATTCGCTTTGTATTGCAACGATAAGGCTGGACACAGTGACTATCACCATTGCTTATATCATTTATGCGCGTCGAAAAAAAAATATCACCACGTCCTCTTCCCACCAGGCATTTTCCAAAACTGAGTCGTATACTGCTCCGGCTCTGTCAAGCCTGTTACCGTTTCCTCCCCCATGTCAACCCCTCTGTTGTCCGCCGTCATCAACGCCGGCGCCTTTATCTCCCCCGGAACCGTCACCAAGCTGGAGAGTATTGAGCTATGTACGGATGGGGAATACGGATATATGTACGGAGTACGTATTGGGTGGGAGTGAAGACATACGCGAGACAGACACCTCAGCATTTATTTCCCTTTATCACATAGTCATCAGCAGTCCACAGAGACACAATGCTTTTTCTTTAGCACACAATGATAAACCTGCCTAACACTTGATCGCTGACACAAAGTCATCCTCATGTTTGTTATAGGTACCTACCTACCGCGCCATATTTAATATATAGGTAATATAACCTGATTTAGTAGGGTCGGATTGCCTTGTTTCAACATCTAATGTTCAATACATGTCAGTTGTTTCGAAGTGTAATTGCGTCGCTACGCGTAAACAAACCCATGGGTGATCTATTCGCAATTAGTGACCATGAATTTCGGGTTAGTCTTTGAGGGAAACTATAAGATCTACATTAAAAAGGTATGACTGGAAAACGTTTTCCTAAGAAAAAAAACAATCATTTGTCTGAATGCCATTGTTCTACCGCATGCAGCTTTCCAATAGAAAAAGCTTACACGAAATCCGTCCTACTCGGAAAGCGCAAAATCGCAAAAAGTCATGAAGAACGTACAGCCATATGGGAAATTTATAAGAACGCATTTTCTTTTTTGTTTGGTCAGCGAAATCATGCCCACTTTTATTTCCGCCGTCAAATTGATCAATTTTGATGGGCTAGGGGTTACAGGAGGTCACGAGGTCACGAGGCCATGAGGTCGTCAGGTCGAATTTAGGAAGTACTCATATTTTATTTCGGGAATGTTTCAGTTGATGCTTTTTATTCTGAAGTATATTGCATTTGCCACCCTTTCTGCTTCTTTTTGATGAGATGTCCATCGTCAAACCAACCTATGTTATTTGACCTTAAAATATTGCAGGAGGCCATAGCCGAAAAACCGTTGGCCGAATCGGGCTGAAATTTGCATAGCCATATTCAGAGGCATATACCACCCTGTGAACAAATTTTGGTCTCAATAAAAATGTATGGGGTGCATTGGTCGATCTGTCGTGGAACGCACCCGCTAGCAAACAGCTTCGGGGCAAAATTTCCCTCCATACCGCCACAGCCCACAGGTGCGTAAGCTGGTTAAACCTGAAAAGTAGCCCTGACATACCAAATTTTCGTACATCTGAATTATGTTCGTGTTATACCCGTTTCAGTTGAAGCACTAACCCACCTGGAGCGTTTTCTCGACGGGAAGGGGACAGTTTTGATGACTGAGATACCAGCAGGGAACGAATGTATCATAAAGGAAGGAGCCTGCTGTCAGGTGGTGGCGGACGGAGCCGTCATCACGGTTGTGGACGAGGACGCAGAGGCTGTGATGGAGTACCTCATGGCCCACTCTGTGTTCAATGTCAGGTATGGTCGCGAGGAAAAAGGTTTGGGATCCTTTTTTCTTTTAAAAAATAGTGGTCCTTGAGATCGACGATGGTGTGAAGCTGCCTGCCCAGATCGTGAATGTGGTGCAGGAGATAGTGCACTTATGTGAGTAAACATTGACCACTGACGGATGCTCATGAGGTGGTGCACTTTTGCTGTCTGGTGTGTGAAAGTAGAAGGCAAGTATGTTTCGTTTTTTGGGGGAAATTGCCTTGCAAACGATTTGTTTCACCGTCGCTCATGTGGTGGTGTCTGACGTGTTCAAGCAGAACAAATATATTTCGTTTATTTGGAGGAGTACTTGTCGATGCTTCATGTGCACAGCGTTCATGCGGTGGTGCATAATCATGTGATGAAGAAGAACACATCTTTTGTTTAGTTTGGAAGATGCCGCGTCGACACCTCATCCGGCCGACGTTGGGATATAACGGTGTATGGATATGGCTGATGCCATGCACATGCTGAGAAAGCGGATCGTAAAAACACGCTTTGCAATAACTCTTCAACCAAATATATTTTGATAACGTGGCGGTGGCGTGCGTTGCCGCGCTGCTTGGGTATGTTCATTTGTGATGCTCGTCAAGGTATACCTTTATATAACGTAATGCCGAATGAAATACTGTTCATATTAGTTTATCATTGTCATTGAGCACCTGTTGGTTCGGTTTGGAATAATTGTTTCGATGTTGGCGTGTTTTTCGATTACTGACCTGTTTTTTGTGACTTTTGTCGGTGTACTTTTACCCGGACATTATCGTCTTGAAGGATGGGGTTAAACGAACACGCAAAATCCATTTGTTTTGAGACTGTGTTGTAATACACTACACATATTTATTTTGAACAAAAATTCAGAGTAGCCATACACTAAATTCAGGGTAGGAAAATACCAGAAACCGTGTAAACAAACTTTAACATAGGTAAATGGATGGTACTATGAGGTAAATAAACATTAACATCGGGTAAATAAAATATATTACCGGGTAAATAAACATCAGCATCGGAAAGCGAACGCCAGCTACTGAGTAACTGAACGCTAAAAATCGCGTAAACCTATTTGAAATGACGGGTAGGTTAACACGCTTAAATGGTTCGTTTTGAGACTGAGCATAAACACTGAATAGGGTGTAAATATTTTTTCCGTGTGTAGGTGTGACTATCTCCTCGCTATCCTTCCAAAGTGATGAGATATTTTGAGTTTCGCCAAAATTGTATCAACTAGACCCGGTCTCTCCTGTTCCTATGCGGATTAGTCTTTAAGATGATCCGGAAACCTGATCCATGTTAGTTCACTTTACACACTATTTAATTATATATAATTATAATTACATGGTGATATATCAATTGTCACATAAGTGAACGTATCACAAGAGGCAAACATCCTACTTTTTGAAGGTCAAAATATTTGTTCATTAAGTGTGGATTTCCATGCAAATTCGTGAACGTCAAGATAGTGGAATATTGTTACCTGTTACTGCCACTGGACAAAATACACTGCGTCCACAGTTTTCAAAGTTTTCATGAATCAGAAAACGACAGGGACTTCACAGGAGGGCATTAAAACATCTTTACAATCGGGTGACTTGTCATGGCAGAAAAAGTGTGTGAGCTATCCGAATATTGCTTTGGTTTCTCTGCTGCGCATTTTATCAACAACTTATACAAAATATGTGAGACAGCTCACCAGTTCGTCGGTGGCAGCTTCGGCATGTGTTTCACCTCTGCGGACTGAGGCGCATAATGGGTGGTCGCAGGGGTGTAGGGTTCTATTCAATTGGGAGGGCTCCAACCCCCCGTCCCCCACACACACACTTGCAGGCTGCAGCTCAGACCCCCGCCAACTTTGGAAGTCAAACAAATAAAAAATGCAAGCAATGCTGCCTAAATGTCCATTACGACATACTACTTGAGTTCAACCTAGGTGTAGGTGTAAGGTTGCCCAAATTTATAATGAGCGGTGACGATATTTTCGCGGTTCTTCTTAGCATTCTTTAATATTGGTGGTGACTGTCCTCTTCTATACATTAAAATAGTACAAGCAATCCTATTCTCAAGCTCTTTTTTCAAATCGATAATGACACTGGTTATTTAGCACGAATCACAATGTGGAGTTTGCTATGATGATTTCATGTTTTTTCTTCTTCGTACCGTTTTTCATCCGTTTTGATCGACGGAAATTGTATGCAACATATATAAATATCATACAAATAATATTGAAATTAAGCACAATACGAGGCAAAAGGAGAAGAAATCGTTTCGGCACTAAGTGGATTCTCCATATTCGGTAGTAGTTTTTCGATTAACCATTTCCTGATCATTTTGTCCTCGGATAGGCTAAGTTCATAGAAAACTGGAAAAAGTAAAATAATATGTATAAAATTAGTGTGGGGGGGGGTTGGGGGGGGGGAATGAGTTGTACTCCCACACCCAATAATTTTCAGAAATCAACGCCCGTACAACTTGCCCTATTTGTAGAATCAATGCAGTAGGCAGTTGGGAAGTCCGATACCCGTCTGCTGATGTATATTTTGCTGCATTTTCCCGAAATTTTGAAGTTTGTTTGGCGTTTGGCGTTCAGTTTGTTTGCAACACTCGGCGGGATTTTACGCTTAAACTGACCTTTTTACGCCACAGTAATCACGATAAACTGGCATGGCTAGAAAACCAATGCAACAGGCAGATAGGGCAACTTATGGTCTATCAGCTGATGTACCTACATGTCTCCACCCATAAGAATTGGCGTGGCATATCGCGTATATTTGCAATGTATGCATTAACACTGTGTCTCACGCGTAACGTTATCTCTGTGTTCACTTGTATGACGCGCGGATTCCGAGACTCTTCAACCATATGCTAGACTTGTCTCAAGGATGCCCTTCGATGCCCATTGAGTGTCGCATTCATAACCTCGGCGCATTCTTCACTACAGGCACACCCATTCTTCAGTTCACTCCCCCGACTTGATGAACAGTATGGCTCGCGCACACAGGCGGCGTATCAGCAAACCGAGAGGCGACATTGCGGTGCCAACGTGTTTATCGAAGGTCGCATATAGCTCGTCACCTCGCCTGCCAATGGTGGCAACATCGCCTACAGGCAACGCCCACTGAACCACGCCCCCGCTGACGTCATCTGCTGACACGACGCTCATTGGCCAGCAATGCGTACCGACGCTGACGTCATCTGCTGACACGCCGCTCATTGGCCAGCAATGCGTACCGACGCTGACGTCATCTGCTGACACGGCGCTCATTGGCCAGCAATGCGTACCGACGCTGACGTCATCTGCTGACACGCCGCTCATTGGCCCGCAATGCGTGCCGACGCTGACGTCATCTGCTGACACGCCGCTCATTGGCCCGCAATGCGTGCCGACGCTGACGTCATCTGCTGACACGCCGCTCATTGGCCCGCAATGCGTGCCGACGCTGACGTCATCTGCTGACACGGCGCTCATTGGCCCGCAATGCGTGCCGACGCTGACGTCATCTGCTGACACGCCGCTCATTGGCCCGCAATGCGTACCGACGCTGACGTCATCTGCTGACACGGCGCTCATTGGCCAGCAATGCGTACCGACGCTGACGTCATCTGCTGACACGGCGCTCATTGGCCAGCAATGCGTACCGACGCTGACGTCATCTGCTGACACGCCGCTCATTGGCCCGCAATGCGTACCGACGCTGACGTCATCTGCTGACACGCCGCTCATTGGCCCGCAATGCGTGCCGACGCTGACGTCATCTGCTGACACGGCGCTCATTGGCCCGCAATGCGTGCCGACGCTGACGTCATCTGCTGACACGGCGCTCATTGGCCCGCAATGCGTGCCGACGCTGACGTCATCTGCTGACACGGCGCTCATTGGCCCGCAATGCGTGCCGACGCTGACGTCATCTGCTGACACGCCGCTCATTGGCCCGCAATGCGTACCGACGACGTCGCACCACGCGGCACGTCCCCAGCTAAGACAAACTGGCTGGGGACGCACACAGGTTTGTAGGTACCCCGCGTCAATGTGGAGCAAATGTTATCAACACCGTTCGTGGACATCGAACTCTTTGGGCATAGGTATATCTGGCAACGAGTGATATAGGTATATCTGGCATAGGTATATCTGGCAACGCGTACATGCTGTCGCTCCTGGTGTTGGAGCCCCGGTCCTGGCGCGGCTGAGGACACTGGCTCGCACTAACGCTGTAACAATGGGCTTGACTGCGGGGGCAGGTCATCACACTACTGTGGCGACAACGTCCCCGCAGCTGACGAGCCATCCGAGGCCCTGACGCCGCCTGCTTCACGAACGAACCCCGTCCGAGCCCAGTGACGTCACTGGTGCATACCCAGTAGGCCGGCGGCATCACTGGTGCACGCCCAGTGGGCTAGTGACGTGACTGGCGCACTCCCAGTGGGATAGTGACGTCACTGGTGCACGACCAGTGACCAGGTGACGTCACTGGTGCACCCCGGTGGCACAGTGAAGTCACTTGTGCACGGCCAGTAGGACAGCGACATCACTGGTGGACTTCCAGTGGCCGAGTGAAGTCACTTGTACATTACCAGTTACGCCACTACCGAACCGGTGAACGGCCTGCTCTGCACAGTGTCGGTGACGGTGTGCGTGCTGGTGACGCTGGCCTCCCGGCCCGACTCGACGGTGGTGTTGGCGCCGGGCGTCCTCTCCAGATCGTGCAGGACGGCAGCCAGGTCGCGAGAGGTCAGGTCCAGCGGCGCTCGGCTGGACGACGAGGCGTTCGCCTGCCGCTGGTCGACCTGCGACGCGGTTCGGTTCGGTCGGTGATCAGCGCCAACCGTTCTGTTCTCGAGCGCCGCCGACGGTTGCGTTATTCTGACAAATGATGCTGGTTCAGGCCTTGTGATGTTGATGGCCGATGCTGGTTCAGGCCTTGTGATGTTAGTGGCCAATGCTGGTTCAGGCCTTGTGATGTTGATGGCCGATGCTGGTTCAGGCCTTGTGATGTTGATGGCCGATGCTGGTTCAGGCCTTGTGATGTTGATGGCCGATGCTGGTTCAGGCCTTGTGATGTTGATGGCCGATGCTGGTTCAGGCCTTGTGATGTTGGTGGCCGATGCTGGTTCAGGCTTCGTGATGTTGGTGGCCGATGCTGGTTCAGGCCTTGTGATGTTGGTGACCGATGCTGGTTCAGGCTTCGTGATGTTGGTGACCGATGCTGGTTCAGGCCTTGTGATGTTGATGGCCGATGCTGGTTCAGGCCTTGTGATGTTGATGGCCGATGCTGGTTCAGGCCTTGTGATGTTGGTGGCCGATGCTGGTTCAGGCCTTGTGATGTTGGTGACCGATGCTGGTTCAGGCCTTGTGATGTTAGTGGCCAATGCTGGTTCAGGCTTCGTGATGTTGGTGGCCGATGCTGGTTCAGGCCTTGTGATGTTGATGGCCGATGCTGGTTCAGGCCTTGTGATGTTGATGGCCGATGCTGGTTCAGGCCTTGTGATGTTGATGGCCGATGCTGGTTCAGGCCTTGTGATGTTGGTGGCCGATGCTGGTTCAGGCCTTGTGATGTTGGTGGCCAATGCTGGTTCAGGCCTTGTGATGTTGGTGACCGATGCTGGTTCAGGCCTTGTGATGGTAGTGGCCAATGCTGGTTCAGGCTTCGTGATGTTGGTGGCCGATGCTGGTTCAGGCTTCGTGATGTTGGTGGCCGATGCTGGTTCAGGCTTCGTGATGTTGATGGCCGATGCTGGTTCAGGCCTTGTGATGTTGGTGGCCGATGCTGGTTCAGGCCTTGTGATGTTGATGGCCGATGCTGGTTCAGGCCTTGTGATGTTGATGGCCGATGCTGGTTCAGGCTTCGTGATGTTGTTGGTCGATACTGGTTCAGGCTTTATGATCTTGATGACTGATGTTGGTTCAGAATTTGTTATGTTGACGGCTGACGTTAGTTCAGGCCTTGTGATGATGACTGCTGATGCTGGTTCCGGAATCGTTACATTCGACACTCGGGTCTGCTCAGCTATTGTGTTGTTGGTGGCTAAGGATGGTTCAGTTTCAGCGATGTCAGCTGGTGATGCCGGCTCCGGCTGAGCGGTGTTGGCTGGTGACACGGGCTGGGTGGGCGAGGACTGGATCTGCACCGTGTTGTCCGGCTGTCGGCCATCACTGCCGGCCGCCACCGCGCGGAAGGCGGTGTTGGCGCCGGTGTGGGCGGGTCCGCTGGCGTCGCCGGTGTGGGCGGTGACCGTCGACTGGGTGAGGCCGGCCTCCGTGCTCTGGGTTGCCTGTGTGCTGACGTCACCTGGTCCGTCTGAAAGGTCGGCCACACCGGCGGCGGTGAGGAGCAGAGGCAAGGCGCGGCGTCACGACTGAAGTGATCGCAATGGCGGAGGCAGTGGGAAACTGGGGAAAGTGACCCCCCCCCGCCCGATGGCCATGCGACGCCCCTTCGACTGGAAAATGGTGCCCCTCCAGGACACTTGAGTGCAACCCCCCCTCCACGCTCAACGAGTTTTTCAGCTGATGGTGCACCTCGAAATAGAAAAGGCGCTTCCTTCCGGATACTTCTCGCCCCTCCAGGATACTCGAATGCACCTTCAGCCCATTCCCCACTCAACTTGTTTTTTTTCCGCCGGTGGCGTCCCTTCCGGAACAATTTCCCCGTCCCTCGATCGAAATTCATGAATCCGCCCCTGAGCCATCGTGCGTCAATTTTAGAGCGTCCCATGACCGGGGTGGATATAAGGGGACACTGCCCCCCCCCCATGGGAAAGTGACGCCATTCCAACCGGGAAAAGGTGCCCCTCCGGGATGGCAAGAGTGCACCCCCCCCCCTCCCATTTTTTTCCCAGCCATTGGCGCCCTTCCGAGAGCCACAGGCTCTAGTGCACGCCCTTCCAGTTTTTCATCCAAAGGCGCCCCTCCAGGTACCTAAGAAGTGGTTTCCACTCTGGATATGTGCCCCCCCCCCCCACCACCCCCCACTTCTCATGGCAATGCCTCGATCTTCCACTGCCCATGACCATACAGTAAGGTCGATACATTTGTGTTTTTGACTTGCAACTCCTCAGCTAGATTATAATTTTGTTACTTCTTGGACCGCAGCCACGTTGGCGTGAAAATAGTCACAATTTGTCCTGTCGCAATCAAAGCGGGAAAATGTATGATACGACGTGAATGCTGAGTCAAACTGTGCCGGAACTGACTCTGGTAGTGTGCCGGTGTCGACCTTGGCACGCCTTGGTGATGGGCCCAGCACCAACCCTGACAGTGACTCCGATACTCGGCCGGTACCGACCCCAGTCCTGGTCCCGAATACTGCCCCAGTACTGACCCAGTACTGACCACAGTACTGACCCCAGTACTGACCCCAGTACTGACACCGCTACTGACCCCAGTGCTTACACCAGCACTGACCCCAGTACTGACCCAGTACTGACCCCAGTACTGACCCAGTACTGACCCAGTACTGACCCCAGTACTGACACCGTTACTGACACCGTTACTGACCCCAGTGCTTACACCAGCACTGACCCCAGTACTGACCCCAGTACTGACCCAGTACTGACCCAGTACTGACCCCAGTACTGACCCCAGTACTGACCACAGTACTGACCCCAGTACTGACCCCAGTACTGACCCCAGTACTGACCCCAGTACTGACCCAGTACTGACCCAGTACTGACCCCAGTACTGACCCCAGTACTGACCCCAGTACTGACCCCAGTACTGACCCCAGTACTGACTCCAATACTGACCCAGTATTGAACCCAATACTGACCCAAGTACCGACCCCAGTACTGACCCCAGTACTGACCCCAGTACTGACACCAGTACTGACCCCAGGATTGGCCCCGCTATGATGGCGGTACTGACCCAGCCGGACTTGTGTGCCGGAGACGGAGTGCGTAGAGCCGACCTGTGCCCGCCCGAGGCCGGCGGCCGCCGCCACAGCTCCCGGTCCTGACGACTGTGCCGACGACGACGACGACGACGTCACCGCTCCGTGGGCACTGAGATCGTCCCCGATCAAGCCGGAGCCGGAGCCGGAGCCGGAGCGGGAGCCGGAGCTGGAGCTGGAGCTGGAGCTGGAGCTGGAGCTGGAGCTGGAGTTGCCGGCGGCCGCCACCATGCGGTTGTTGCCGGTGCCGACGCCGAGGCCTGAGACGACGCCGAAGTCGGCGGTGGTGCCGGACACCATGCTGGTGTTCAAGTCGCTGCCATGGAAGCCGGCGTCGGTGAGGTTACCGGGCAGGGTGGTCGACTCGGGAAGGTACGGTGCCGTCTTGAGGAAATCTTCGATATCCAGCAGAATCCCAGCTATGGTATGAAAGAGCAATGGCGGTTATGAAACAGCAATGGCGGGCGTGAATCAGCAATTGCGGGTATGAAACAGCTCAAAGGCAGGTATGAAACAACAAGGACGAGTAGCAAACAGCAATGGCGGGTGTGAAACAGCAATGACAGGTATGAAACAGCAATGGTGTATGTGAAACAGCAATGACGGGTATGAAACAGCAATGGCGGGTGTGAAACAGCAATGGCAGGTATGAAACAGCAATGACGGGTATGAAACAGCAATGGCGGGTGTGAAACAGCAATGACGGGTATGAAACAGCAATGGCGGGTGTGAAACAGCAATGACGGGTATGAAACAGCAATGGCGGGTGTGAAACAGCAATGACGAGTAGCAAACAGCAATGGCGGGTGTGAAACAGCAATGGCGGGTGTGAAACAGCAATGGCGAGTATGAAACAGCAATGGCGGGTAGCAAACAGCAATGGCGGGTAGCAAACAGCAATCATTATCGAAGCACAACCAGGTCAGATGGCTTCAGCAGTACTCACCTCATGTATGGGTGGTGACTTCAAATGAGTTCTGAGAACCACCATCACTGATTCCCGGATGCACATGCGTCATCCTTACTGAGAATGCTGGCGCAAACCTATATCTAGAATCAACCGGACATGAATAACCTCCGTCCAGGTGTTAACACCCGCACCTGATCATCTGGGCTCGGTGTCAACAGCCTCACCTGATCTTTTTGGCTCGGTGTCGGTATCAACACCGACACCGAGCAATACCTGATCCTCCGTGCCAGGTATTGCTGGTGTGTGTGTGTGTGTGTGTGTGTGTGTGTGTGTTAATCCATAAGTACCACCACATAATAACTGTGAGTGGAGAGGAACTACCTGTGAGTGGAGAGGGACTAAGTGTGGGTGGATAGGGACTAACTGTAAGTGGCAAGGGGCTAACTGTGAGTGGAGAGGGACTATCTGTGGGTGGAAAGAGACTAACTGTGGGTGGAGAGGGACTAACTGTGAGTGGAGAGGGCTAACTGTGAGTGGCCACCAGTGGCATCGTAGCGAAGCGGAATGACGAGCGGAATGACGAGCGGACGGTGAGCGGACGGATAATGTGGCGATCTCTGCGACATACGGCACCAGGGGTGGACGTTGAGCGGACGGAGAGTGTGGCGATCTCTGTGACATACGGCACCAGGGGTGGACGGTGAGCGGACGGAGAGTGTGGCGATCTCTGTGACATACGGCACCAGGGGTGGACGGTGAGCGGACGGAGAGTGTGGCGATCTCTGCGACATACGGCACCAGGGGTGGACGGTGAGCGGACGGGGAGTGCGGCGATCTCTGTGACATACGGCACCAGGGGTGGACGGTGAGCGGACGGATAATGTGGCGATCTCTGTGACATACGGCACCAGGGGTGGACGGTGAGCGGACGGACAATGTGGCGATCTCTGCGACATACGGCACCAGGGGTGGACGTTGAGCGGACGGACAATGTGGCGATCTCTGCGACATACGGCACCAGGGGTGGACGGTGAGCGGACGGACAATGTGGCGATCTCTGCGGCATACGGCACCAGGGGTGAACGGTGAGCGGACGGGGAGTGCGGCGATCTCTGCGACATACGGCACCAGGGGTGGACGGTGAGCGGACGGGGAGTGCGGCAATCTCTGTGACATACGGCACCAGGGGTGAACGTTGAGCGGACGGAGAGTGCGGCGATCTCTGCGGCATACGGCACCAGGGGTGGACGGTGAGCGGACGGGGAGTGTGGCGATCTCTGTGACATACGGCACCAGGGGTGGACGGTGAGCGGACGGAGAGTGTGGCGATCTCTGCGGCATACGGCACCAGGGGTGGACGGTGAGCGGACGGGGAGTGTGGCGATCTCTGTGACATACGGCACCAGGGGTGGACGGTGAGCGGACGGAGAGTGTGGCGATCTCTGCGACATACGGCACCAGGGGTGGACGGTGAGCGGACGGAGAGTGCGGCGATCTCTGTGACATACGGCACCAGGGGTGGACGGTGAGCGGACGGACAATGTGGCGATCTCTGTGACATACGGCACCAGGGGTGGACGGTGAGCGGACGGAGAGTGTGGCGATCTCTGTGACATACGGCACCAGGGGTGGACGGTGAGCGGACGGAGAGTGCGGCAATCTCTGTGACATACGGCACCAGGGGTGGACGGTGAGCGGACGGGGAGTGCGGCGATCTCTGCGGCATACGGCACCAGGGGTGAACGTTGAGCGGACGGAGAGTGTGGCGATCTCTGTGACATACGGCACCAGGGGTGGACGGTGAGCGGACGGAGAGTGTGGCGATCTCTGTGACATACGGCACCAGGGGTGGACGGTGAGCGGACGGAGAGTGTGGCGATCTCTGTGACATACGGCACCAGGGGTGGACGGTGAGCGGACGGAGAATGTGGCGATCTCTGTGACATACGGCACCAGGGGTGGACGGTGAGCGGACGGAGAGTGTGGCGATCTCTGTGACATACGGCACCAGGGGTGGACGGTGAGCGGACGGGGAGTGCGGCAATCTCTGTGACATACGGCACCAGGGGTGGACGGTGAGCGGACGGGGAGTGCGGCGATCTCTGCGGCATACGGCACCAGGGGTGGACGTTGAGCGGACGGAGAGTGTGGCGATCTCTGTGACATACGGCACCAGGGGTGGACGGTGAGCGGACGGGGAGTGTGGCGATCTCTGCGACATACGGCACCAGGGGTGGACGGTGAGCGGACGGAGAGTGTGGCGATCTCTGTGACATACGGCACCAGGGGTGGACGGTGCGTACTCAAACAATAAAGTGGCCAAATTTTGGCAGCTTCTGGTGCTTTTGTTAGGTGCAGTGCTGTAGGTGCCGGGCTTTCTGGACATGTGGAGGCCAAGGCCAAGTGTGCGGTACTGTGTGCGGTCAGACTGCTTGTGGGAGCGCAGAAGAAACATGGCGGTGTAAGCACGCTATCGCTGTCCCTGTGCTTGGCAGGGTCCAGCATTTCCACTCGCTTTGTTCGTTATGGTAGAAAGTCCACGTCCTGTTAGCATTATTTCTTTATATGTCTGAGCGGCGCAGGATTGGCCGTGATGTGGACGTAGTCATGTCATCCAGGTTGCCTTGATGTGTGACAGGCAGTGGCAGATCTAGAGGAACAACTGGGAGCATGTGCTCCACCTCTCACCCATAAAGATATGCCGCCTCTTCGAGACTGGAAAAAGGACGCTCGAGTGGACTCCACTCCCCCCCCCGTACCGCTCAATAAGTTTTTTTTTGCAGGCGATGGTGTCCGTTTGAGTACCCACGGCGCCCCGAAGAAATGGCGTTCCTGAGGTACAAGTAACCCCCCCCCGATCAAAATGTCTGGATTCGCCTCTGGTGGCAGGTGGAGCACGGTAAGTGTACCAACTCGTGATGCCGATACTATATAGAGAGCGCCATTTTCCGTTGGTTGTGCAAGTTGGCCTCGTACTTGCCTGCTGCACGAGAGACCTGCTCTCTGTTCGATCGTTGGCAGGGAGTACTTGGGGTTTGGGCATTATTTCTAGACATACTTGGGCATACTTGGGCATTATTCACCCTGGTACTCTTGTGGCCGAACCCGGCCGTCGGTCGTTGCTTCAGTTCCACAGCGCAGAGATGAAGTGCAACTGGCAACATTGTAGTGCAACTGGCAACATTGTTGTGCAACTGGCAACATTGTTGTGCAACTGGCAACATTCTGGTGCCATGTTGGACCAGGTGCTCCACCATCTTCAGTGTAGTACTGATGCTGTCAACAAGGTCGGATACATGGAGCACTCGGAGGATGTGCCCCCAACCGCATGGAAAAGTGGCGCCCCTCTGACCGGAAATGGCACCCCTCCGGGAATATTTCAGTGCAACATCCCCCCCCCCCCCCACTCTGAACGGATTTTTTTCAGCCAAAGACTTCTCAGAGGAACAGGTGCTGAGTTCTGGCAGGAGAAGTCGTCCCGTTCAGTATGATTGAGTGCACTCGCATCCTTGGTCGCTCGCTTTTACTCCAATTTCACGCATTTCAGTTAAATTCAATTCAGCTGACGTGGTGGTCGCCACCACGTCAGCGTTCGTGCACGTGTACACCCGCCTTGCGCGTTCGGCGTATTCGCCACACTTTGTGCGATTCTCAGGTCTCTATTAGGCCCGTTTTGCCAATTGCTGCCATATGATGGTCTTGTGCCAGATTTCACATCATGGAATGCTTCCCATGTTGTTTCACTGAGGAAATTCGATGAATTCAACTCAATTAATATTTTTCTTCATACCACATTTTCTGGTAGCAAAGACACTCCGGTACCTTGATGTACCTACATCAAAGTTTGTTGTACCTCATCCTTTTGTTAAATATACACAGGGATTGGCTGCCGAACCAAGGTGCTGCAGTTATGTACTCTTTTTAGGGTATGCTGTGTTGTTTTTAATGTGATTTAGATCTCCAGCGCGTCTTTGAGACCCGACGCTTTGTCGCTTTTTTGCGGATTCACAATGTTTTCGAGAAACCGACACGTTTCCAAAGGCCGCGACGTGCTTATTTGGTGCCCCGGCGTGTTTTTCTAACCATGTCGCGTTTTGTGGGTCCCGGTCTGTTTTTGCCGTCCTCATGTCGCACGTGTGGTTCCGGTGTGCTTTGAGGACTCAAGCGCGTATTGAGTGCCTCCGGTGGGCTTATTGTAGGCCCCAGCGCATATTGTAAAGCCCTGTCGCTTTTTCTTCCGAGATCCGGTGCGCTTTAGGAGGCCCCCGGTATGCTTCCAGGATCCTAGTGTGCCTCTTGGGCCGGCTGCATATATTTATCCCCAAGGCGATTTTTTTCGGGCCCCGTTGGTAATCTTTGGGGCCTCAACGTGACTTTTCGTTCTCCCTGGCACGATACTTTACTCCCCGGCACAATTTTTGTGCCCCCGGCGCAATTTATTTTCGTGCCTGGCGGTTTTTTCGGGACCACAAGCTCTTTACGGAGCCTTCGGTTCGATTCTTGGCGATTCAGAGCGATTTTCCGGGACCGAAATGCTTTCGTGGGGTTCCTGCTTAATTTGCATCAGCCCCGGTTTCGTTATTTCCCGGTCCCCGTGTAATGGTTTGGGTTCCGGCACGATTTTGTTGGACCCAAGGGTGACTTTGTGGGATCCAAGCGTGATATTTCGGGACCCTGGAGCAATTTTGCTGAGCCCCTGCGCGATTATTTGAGGCCACCACCTCTCAATTGGGGGGGGGGAATTGTCCCTTTCGCCCCCCCCCCCCACTCCCCCTTCGGTACGACGCTATATACGTGCATTGCCAGGCCGGCGTCAGTGCGTAAATCAGCGTGACGTCACAGTGACCAAGCTCCCAGTCGGCTCGCTACCTCACCGACATGAGAAAGCTTGGAGGGTACTACTTGAAGATTGAGGGACCCAGTGTGTGTTGAATGGCCTCGGTAAGCGCCGGGTTCCTGGTGTACCTTTATAGTCCTGCTGTGCTTATTTGGGGCGCTGAACTCGAATTTTTAAGCTCTTGTGGGGTTTGTGCGAATTTGCGAATTTGTGGGGTCCTGCCGGGAATTTTGGGGTCCTGGAGCCATTTTTTGTGAATACAGACGCGACATTTGCGTTCGCGACAACTATTTCGCGACGCGACATTCGCGACATCAGGAGCTCACGCTCAGCAGTCCTAACGTGAGCATTCTTTACAGGCCTCCCTGTTTTTTTTTCGGTGGTCGGGTTAATTTTTTGGATCCCAAGGTGATCTTTTTGGACTCAAGCGTGATTTTCCGGGCCCAGGCGCGAGTTTTCGGGGCCCTGTCGCGAGCATTCTGCATGGACCACATTTTTGGGGACTTCATCTGATTTTTGTTCGTAGCCCGGAACTATTTTTCAGGTTCCGACACATTTGTGGGGACCCAGTGGATTTTTGTCCACCCTCCGGCGTAACAGTTTTAGCCCTGCACTATAGTGCGATTCTTTTAGCCAGGGCTTGACTTTTTGGACCCCGGCACGTTTCTTCTCCGGGTCCGACGGGTTTTTAGCGCACCGGTGTAATTTTTCGGGTCCAGATTTATTTTCTGTATCCAATATTTATTTTGTTCTGGTCCCCGCACGATTTTTGGTGCCTCGGCGCTATTTGTGGGCCCCTCAGTGCGATTCTTCATGGCCACGGTACATTTTGATGCGGCCCAGCGTTTTTAAGGGGCGTTTGTTGCGATATTTGGGGGACCAGAGTAATCTTCCGGACCCGGATTTATTTTTGGTCACCCGGTTGAATATTTTCGGGCCCGTGTGCGATTGTTCGAGCCTGGGCTCGATTTTTTGTTCCCGCATCGTTAATTTTGTTGGGGGCCCTGGTACGTTTTTATAGATGATCGACACGTATTTTGGAGCTTTTGACACTATTTGTGGGGCAATAGAGTAATTTTCTTGACCCGGATTGATTTTGTCAGGCCCCAACTCGATTTCTTTTTTCGTGTCACGGTGCGATTTTGGGGTCCCCGGCGCGGTGTTTTTTGTTTTTTTCTCGTGATTTTTCCGTGCTCCAGCACAATTTTCAGACCTCCGGCGCAAGCGGTTCTTCAGGGACTCACCACCTCTTAGGGAAGGGGCAACTTCTTCGCTTCCTTTCCCCTCCCCCCCCCTCTTCGGTACGCCACTGACCATGAACTGAGCGATTCTTCAGCGGCCCACCACCTCTCAGGGTGGGGGGCCATTTTTTATTTCGCTCTTCCCCCTCAACTTCGCTACGTCACTGCCCATGAACTGGATCCTGACCTGATCCTCGAACTGAGACCTGACCTGACCCCATGACTGCCTTATCACCTGGTCTCCGCATTGGGTCTTCACCTGACCCCCGAACTGTATCCTCACCTGACCGTCCATCCGACTCGGTAGTGTTCTCCACACCAGCAGAGACCGCGTGGAGCCACGGCAGCGCCAGCACCAGCACCAGCACCAGCACCAGCAGCGGCAGCGGCAGCGGCAGCGGGACAGCGGACGAGAGCCTGTGGCGCGCCATGCCACCTGGTCGTGCCGGCGATGCCGACTCTGTGGCAGCACCAGCCGCCACATCCATACGTCAGCCGCCGAAAGGTCGCCGGTCTCGGCTGACATTGTGTGACATTAGCGCAGACTGCATGGTCGGCAGTGTAGCCAGCGGTGTACCGCTGCAGACACCGGCTCGACGTGATGATGCATCGTGCGCCCGGACACACTCCGACATTTGCCGGCATGCACAATAGTTGGAACACCATGGAGTAGTGGCTCCATGGGTCCGCTGCCACGTATAGGTGGGGAACTTAGAATGAGGTCGGATGACAGAGGAGTTGTACCGCGAAAAGGAGAAAGTAACGCCATGTTATTGTTGAGTGATCTGTCGCAGTTGTAGCGCCTTTTGCGGGCCGATAACGTTGCGAGAAAGAAAGTAGCACATGACAGTATCATTGTGACTAATAGGTAACCCATCTCGATGTCAGTTGGATGGTGTGGCTAGTGTGACTGGAGGTACACTGGTTTTGTCTCGGGAAGGTTGTACCCTGCACTGCATTCTCGCAAACGCTACTGCCACATCAGCACATTGGGTTTTATGTACACAACAAATGACGGGAGCGGAAAGGAAAGGAATCCGACGGCATATCATGAACCCGCAGTCTCCATCGTCGTTCTGTTGAAATTCGCTTTGAAATCGCATGTGCAGCTTCATAAACATGTACATCATACAGCATTAGAATACTGAATATCTCGAGATGCTCAATACCAAGTAGTGCATGTTTCCTCACTTAGGGTTTATTGCTCAATGTCTTGTGCATTGCCTGAATGCACTGGTATGCACTTATGCATACTTGTATTACTTTCTGGCACCTGCAGATACGTGTTGTTATTTTTGGGATGTGCATAATCAAGGATTTAGACCCAGAAAAAGAAATTGGAATGGCGAGCAGAGACGTACCAAGGATTTTAGCAACGGAAGTATAGACAAATTCACTGTCGCAAAGGGAAGTATGGACAAATCCCTCGCCGCCAAAGGAAGATAAACCCTCGTAATCAGACAACTTATGTTTAAATTCCCAATGATGCATTGTTGTACTTTTGTCAGTCATCAATTTGTCCTTGAAGCATTGGTGCGGCATATCACACCTACTTTTTTGGGGATGGGGCATAGCGGCGGCCATACCTGCCCAATCCAAGTCTACACCCATATACATATGTACGCATGGGATATGCACCAACTGTCATTTTTGCAAGCATCAATTTCGAAATATTGCAAGGGGGATTATTGTAATATTAGAATCCCGTGCATGTGTGGAAAACTGCATTTCAAGCCAAACAGCAACACACGAGGTCGCTTCCCCGGATACAACCGGGTATCCGGCGTATATTATGATCCGGGGATACAGATGGGGGGGGCACTGGACGCATGTGGCCCTCCCATGGAAAGGTGGCGCCCCTCTGGGCTACTTCATGGTAGCAAAACCAAAATAATTCCTATGTATAAACGTATGTTATATATATATATATATATATATATATATATATATATATATATATATATATATATATATATATATATATATATATATATATATATATATATATATATATATATATATATATATATATATCGTTCACACTGATTAATATCCTACAGATAATTATCGTGCTACCTACGAAATGTACTTTCACTTGTAGATACGAGTATCACATAAGCACACATTCAGCGTGAAAAACAAACGTCATAAAAGCACAGGCGCACTAAGCGCTGGGAGGGAGGCCTGGAAATCTATCACATAGTATGAGGATACTGCCACTGCCGTTCGGTGTTCAGAGTGGGGAGTCGTTCGCGGATGAGGATGGCTTCCGTGATGCGTAGTCTTCTCTTGTCCCGTATGTGTGCGACGATGTTAGTGTTTTGTACCAGCTCTTGTCTAGTGATGTGTCGGTGATGTTTGTCCTGTTCATGCTGGTGTGGAGCGCCCGACTGCAGGTGACAAGTCAGTCGTCGCGACAGTGATGTTGTGGTGTGTCCAATATAGCTTACTGAGGGAATTTGAAGTTTACAATCTTCATCTGATCATCTACATTCATAAACTGCATTGGTTGATTTAATTTTTGGCCCCCTCACCATGTTATTCTTCATGACGAGATTGGCAGTTCTTTTTCTTTTGTAGTAAATTATTAGTGGTACGTTGTTGCTTGCCATTGGTTTCATGTTGAATATGATTTCTCGGGGTACCCTCTCATATGTGCGGTACGAAGGGCTCATTTGGTTTTTGTAAAATAATGCCAGTGTCTCGGGTGTGGTAAAGTTAATTCCAACCCCCCCCCCCCCAACAATGATTTTTATAAATGGTAGCAAGTTGACAGCACTTCTACTTAGGTCAAATCGACGAGGAAGGTTCAAATGTGAAATTTTTTGTTGAAAAAATATGTGTGTGCAAAGCCAGCAATTGGATCCATTAACGGTGGTATTATAAAACATGACTTTCTATACTTTTACGTACACCACAAGAGGAGCAGGGCGACGCGAGCCAGGCCGCATGACATGAGTGACGAGAGGTAGATATTCATTTGTGGTCTCTTCTTCGATTTTGCTAAAATTAAGAGACAGATAAGCTAGATACTTTTGTACCTTTTAAAAGACCAGGTGTGTAACGTGGTGGAATGTTCATCGATTTTTTTTCCCCCCAGGCGACACTACTCCCTTTCCCCCGGGCAAAGGGAATAGTTGCCCTCCCCTGAGAGGTTATGGGGCCCCAAGAGTCGCACTGTGGTTCAGAAAAAGAGAAAGTGCGCCGGACCCTCTAAAAATCCGTCGTGGCCCCAAAAATTCGCACCGGGGCCCCAAAAAATCACATTGAGGACCACAAAGCATCGCGCAGGGGCCCTTAAATGTCGCCGGGGGCCAAAACGCATTGAGTCGCCTGAGAATCACATTGGCCAGGTGCCCCTAAGAATGACGCTGTTGGCTACAAAATGTGGGACTGGGGCCCAAAAATCGCTCGGGGGCCAAAAAAAAAAGGCTCTTGGACCCAAAAAGGGGGCGGCCCCCCCCAAAAATGGTAATTAAGAAAAAAAAAAAGCTGGCCCCAACAAAAAAAAAAACATTGGCCGAAAAAAAAAAGGGGGTGCAAAAAAAAAAAAAAAGATGGAGAAAGAACCAAAAAAGACCACCTCTCCCTAAAGAGGGGGGGGGTCCAAAAACAAACCCAGAATCGAAAAATACAAAAAAAAAAAAAAAGAAAAAAAACCCGGCCCGCCAAAGAAACCGGGGGCAAAACAAAAAAAAAAAAAAGGCCCGAAAAAAAAAAAAAAAACCCCCAAAAAAAAAAAGGGGCCGGGAAACAAAAAAATAATAAAAAAAAAAAAAAAAAAAAAAAAAAAAAACAAAAAAAGAAAAAAAAAAAAGGAAAAGGGCCCCAAAAAAAAAAAAACTCCAAAAAAAAAAAAAAACCCCGACCAAAAAAAGTGAAAAAGATGAAAAAAAAAAAAAACACAGGCAGGGAAAAAAAAAAAAAACCTAAAAAACAGGCAAGGGCCCCTAAACACAAAAAGACAAAAAAAAAAAAAAAAACCTTAAAAAAAAAAAAAAAAAAACAAAAAAAAAAAAAAAAAAAAAAAAAAAAAAAAAAAAAAAAAAAAAAAAAAAAAAAACCCAAAGAAACCAAAAAACCAAAAAAAACTAACCAAAAAAAAAAAAAAAAAAAAAACCAAAAAAACCCCCAGAAAAAAAAAAAGGCAAAAAAATACAAAAAAAAAAAAAAAAAAAAAACAAAAAAAAAAAAAAAAAAAAAAAAAAAAAGGTTCGGTAGCCAATCTGTGGGCATATTTAACCAAAGAGACGAAGTGCATCAAAGATCAGCTAGTATCCGGATCTCAACTACCAGAAAATGTGGGAAGAAGATAACTAATCATCAAATTTAATTTGACGAATTTTCCCAGCGAACCCCCATGCGAAGCATTCCATCGCGTAAAATATGGCGCAAGACTATCATGTGGTAGCAATTAGCAAATCGTAGGAGGCCTAGCAGAAACCATAGAATCGCATGAAGCGTGGTGAATGCGCCGAATGCGCAAGTCGGACATGCACATGCACGAACGTTGGCGTGGTGGCGACCGGGCGTTATGAACTGGAATGCCTGAAATTGGAAAATGTTGCATTTTAAAACGATTTGCATATGTGTAACTTCAGCATTCTGAAGTGACTTGCAAGGGATATCAAAACAAATCGAACAGGGTGGAGTTAAGGTTGAAATCCGGTGACCCAGAAACGATGGTGATGGATATTGGGATCCCTCCACATGACAATTAAGTTGGTCGCTAATTATTTTCGTTTTAGCAAAATAAAAAGGATCCTTTTGAAAAATATTGGTTGAAATCCGTTGCCCTTAAACCAAGAATAGTGGTAGATTAGGCACCCTTCAAATCCGTTTGCCCCTCCCATGACGCAAACCCTAGGTACGCCACTGGGGGGGCTTAGGGTTGGGCACGCGCCGAAAGTTGGCCAACCCCCAAGCAGTTGGGCTAGATCCGCCAGTGACGGCATATTATGCTGATTAGGTATGAGCAAGAAATCCCACCTAGTGAAAACTCCTAAGAGGATACCCTGGACTGTGGCATGGCATGGGGATTTTCCTCGGCCCAAATGCGAACATTATGCTTGTCGACCTTGCCGCTCGTATGAAATGTGGCTTCATCACTGAAAACAAGACGCTCATCGAACTCATCTCCTTCAAGTTTATGTAGCATCTCAACACAGAATTGGTAGCGCTTTCGCTTGTCATCTGCCCTTAAGGCCTGAACGAGCTGCAGCCTGTAGGGTTTCATTCGCAAGCGTTTCCTCACGATACGCCAAACTGTCGTTGGAGGAATCTGGGTTTCCAGGCTTGTTCTTTTTATGGACTTCTTAGGGCTTCCCAATAATTTTTCGCGAATTCGCTCGACCGTCTCTTCCGATGCTGGTGGTCGTCCAGATTATTTTGCCCCGCACAGACAGCCTTCCTCTTTGAACTTTTTGTGCCATGTCCAAATCTGCATTACATCTGGTGCATTTTTAGTGAATTCCTTCACAAATGCACGCTGCAGTCTTGTTCGACTCTGTTCGAGCACACTAACACACAAAACGCCTTTTCTTTCCCAGCGAATGGAATTTCAATACTTGAAAAGATAAAAACAAAGACATTCGATATAAAATGTGACATGCTGTTAACACTTCAGGTCAATTGAACGGAAATTGGCAAAGTTATTAATTGCAAAAAGATTGCGAAATAATATCAAATTTTTAGAAACACCTATGTATCGTCTTAGTTTATTATAGAGGTACGGTGGTATAGTCTAGAATTCCTGGTCTATAGAAGCACTGGAAATACTTGGCAAAGCTCCTCCTGGAGAAAATAGGCGGAGCCTAGACGTCTCGCCATTGCATGAACCAATCAGCATCACAGGAATAGAGGTGCGGCTGTCACGCCTGTAAATATTCTGGGGAAGATCTTGTTGCAAAATACCACCGGGCAGTTCGCCTGAATTATGAACAACCATTTATGACGTCATTGGGAGACACTTGCCACTTGCTCGCCTGTAGTGCAAAGTGGATGACATAGTGGCGTAGTCAAGGGAGGAGAGAAAGGGGCAGCCGCCCCTTGGAGGATCAGAGTGGTCTCCAGGGCCCATCAAGGCATAGGTACAGGGTCCCCGCAAGGGCCCTTGGCCGACGGAGTGTTCTAAGCCGTGGAAGAGGGTCTTGAGCCGACCGATGGGGGCTCCTGGCCGGACGTGCAGAGCCACTGGGTCGGCTGTGGCTCACGCTGATGGAGAGGGGCTCAGATCTGACAGCGGCCCAAGCCGATAAAGAGGCCCCGAGCCACGGAGACAATCCGAGCCGACGCGGAGGGTTCCCGGTGCTACGTAAAGGGTCTCTAAACACATGGAGAGGCCGGTGCTGTTAAAAGTAGTGGCGTTTCCAAGGGGTGAAGGGGCACCCGCCCTTCTGTCGAGTCCATTGGGGCCCTCCAGGCGACCGTCCTGATGGGCAGAAATGTTAGCGATGAAAAATTTGAACGCATCTAACAGCTTATGTGGAAAGAACCCTTGATAACTGAATGCGTCTACCCTGAGGGCTAGCAAGAGACGGAAAGACAACAAAGGACCCACCTAAGAGCTGGAATGCCCATACCAGCTTGAAAGAGCAGTCTCAGCTGGAGTGGGTCCCTAACAACTGAAGAATAATAATGGCATAAGAGGGCCAGAGAAGGCTGGGATGCTCTTTGAATTTGAAAGGACCCCTGAGGGATGAATAGGACCCCAAGGACCTGAAGAAGACTAGTGATGGCCCATGGCTCAGATCTGAAATTCCTCCGAGATGAGAGCTAGACAAGTCTATTGAGGACTGTGATAGGCCCCTACAAGCAGGAGAGAGCCCTGAAGGATGAAAAGGATTTCGTGAGAGTCAAAGAGGACTGTACTGAGATTATCCTGAGTTTGAGAGCGACCCCTAATGGATGAACAAGGTTCCCTGAGAGGTAAAAATTCCCCTGTTGGGTGGCGATTGAAGTGAGGGATACGGAGGACCAGCCTTAGAGTTAGAATATTCTTGAAACCACAAGAGCTGTCGATAACTAGGAAGGGCCCCTAGCAGCTTAAGAGGGACCTTCAGGGCTAACAGAGCCCCATGAGAGCTAAGAACAGTCCCTAAGGCTAACGATGATTGTGAGAAATACAGAGGGCCAATGTCAGAGCTAGAAAGCTCTTGAAGCTAGAATGACTGTTAAAGAATGGGAAGGGCCCCTAACAGCCGGAGCGGACCCCTGACCATTGAACATGGTCACTGAGCGCTAGAAGGGACTGGACTGGGATGCCCTAAGGGCTTGGAAGGGTTTCTATGAGAAGAACAGGGATCCCTGAGATCCAAAGAGAGTCCCTAAGGTCTCGATGGTTGTGAAGAATACTGACAGCCAGTTTCAGAGCTAGAATGTCATTGCTAACTCGAAAGACCGTCAAGGTCTGCGGGTCCCCTGAGAGCTAGAGCAGACCGCACTGTAATGCTCCTGAGGCTTGGGAGGAACATTGAGGGATGAACAGAGCCACCTAGGAACTAATAAGAGTTCTGAGAGTTGGCGATGTTTGCTAGAAATTGTGAGGCCTGTTTCAGAGCTTTCAGGATTCCCTGGAAAGCTAGTCAAGTTTGTCGAGGACTGAGAATGGTCCATGAAAGGTGGAGAGGGCTCCTGGCGGATGAATAGGTCCCCTGAGAGCCAGAGAGGACTGGATTTGGATGTTCGTGAGCTTTGGGATGGGCACCTGGGGGATCGGTCCCTCTGAGAGCTAAGATAGTCCTTGAGAACTGGCGATGGGTGCGCGGAATACTGATGGTCAGCCTCAGAAATACATATCTTTGAGAGCCATAAATGCTTCCAAGGACTGGGAAGGTCATCCACCCACCGTTCACCCACGCGTCCGATATTGCTATCGGATATATAGCACGAAAGCACGATTTATATCAACGCCTGATGACTTTCACGACATGAAATCCATTCAACCGCTAATGTCAGATGTACCAACGTGAAGCGTGAAAGTCTGCCGCCGCGTCGCTCTGAGCGTACTCGACACCTGCCTTCGCATCTTCGTGATTATTCATGGTAGCTGATCAATGTGTGGTCGCCGCATTATTGAATATTACCAGTCGGGTGATTTGTGTACCCGTATGTGCGTACGTGTACCCGGCTCAGGATTCATACTCCGTTCTTCTTTTTCTACTTTTCTTTTCCTCCTTTATTAATTACGCCCTCCCCTCCAACCGCTCCTTCTGGATCCGCCCCTGCCAGTCATCATGGAGTAAAATGCATCGTCTTTTCTGGATTCATTCCTTGCCACAATTATAGCTGGCCCCAAATACCTTCCCACCTCTCGTGACGACAGAGTCCCAATGACGTGAATCTAGTATAATTTGGCAGCTCTATGGTGTTCCTCAGGATATGAACTATGCTCATCCTTCTTGGTATTAGTGCAGGACGTCGGGGGTGTTTTGTTTTGACGTTTGGTGAGAGAGAAGTGTGCTGTGCGAGTCGGGAGTGTTCTTGATCAGCAACAAATCGAAGTTGACTTACCCGAGGTGAGTAAGATTGGATTCGCATCTGAACTTTATGTTCTTAACGCATTGTGAATCACTTCTCCCAGGGGCGCACCGCCTTCATTTTCCAGGTGTCGTCTGGCCCCAGGAGCGCAGGAGCGATTGCTACGTCAGACAGGGGGGAAGTCAGTTAACCCCCTGTCAAAATTATATGGGTCAAGACTATTCTTTTGACCATCGAATTCTGTACTGGACATCAGAGGGTCAGGGGTCGCCCATGGACTGGGGAACCTCCATGGCTGTACCTAATTTCAGTACATTTGTGCTCTAAGGTGTTTTACCTATGAATTCTTTGAATTTATCATTCCAATGCAATGTTTGTGAACGTGACTAATATCATGGGACTGCTTATTTTCTGTGGAAATCCTTACTTTTCAAGTTGTGAGCAAAATAACACCAAAAAAGGGGCTTTGAATTTGGTAATATAGCATAAAAAGAAATGTTTAAAACTATTTTATAATGCAGCATAACCTAACCTAGCCTAGCCTAACCACCCATTGGAGAAAGAAAATCAAAAAATATATTTTCAAAAAGTTAAAGCAATTCATTTTCTAAAAAATGTATACATTAAAAAAGCCTCACCCAACCTAACCTAACCTAACCTGACAAGCTGCTTTTGAAGAAGAAGATTTCAAATTCTTTTTTCAAAACAGTTTTGAGAAAAAAATCCAACTTAAAAACCTAAACTGACCAAACCGAACACATTTGTTTGCTTTATGGAGGCAAATATGTATAAAAATGTGTCATGTTACCACCTTAAAGCACAATAATACCCTAGTTTCATTGTAACAACACTGCATTTTACTCTCATATGAAACATCACTTCAATCTAGCATTGTATGAGTATGCTTAGTTATATATTATAAAAAATGTATCTGAGTAGAAAACCATTCATGTGGCATCAGTATAATAGTCAAATAATGCAGCATTAACTGGTGTGAACACATTAAATGTTGCTTCTCTTGATTACTTATGGTATCATAAGATTAAAAACTATGCATGAGGGCCTTGTGTAAAGCTACAACAGTGACAAAGCAAAGGTAAACTATGTGCCCAACTATGTCACTCCCATTCAACATTAACAATGATAATTCTGAAATAGTCTGCTTCAAGAAACATATGCCTAATTCATGAGGTAACTGTTTAAGTTGCACATACTTAGGACCTTCAGGCAAAAAAGGTGTTCTTTCATTCCAGAGAACTGGCTTAAGAAGAACCTGTTATGCTGGCACAATTATGCCACTTAACATTTCCCCAATTCAGAGTTACCCTCTGTTTCCCCCCTAGCTCAGCTTCGTAATTCATCTCATGGGTGTAACTTTGTATGTTTTGAGGAGGGCACTTGTGGGAGGGCCCCTATATTGGCTGTTCCCCCTCCTTCCCAGTAAATTCAACTTTTTATATGGGACACTATGTGGTATGCCCCCCCCAATTCATTTGTGCCTGCTCATTGCCTTAACCCATGATTCATCTGATGATAACCATAAATATTACCAGTGCTGTTGGGAGCACTGGGATGACATGAATTATACATTCTGGTCCAAGCTTCCTAGTGCTCAAATAACTAATGAGCACTGGGATGAAAGGCAGGATTGATTTACTGCTCTGTAAAACTTTAAATGTACTGCACAGTACCTGAGAATGGCATAAATAGTGACAAAGTAAACTTCTGTTCTCACCTGGTTGGCTCCCCATATACTCAAGCATCACTCACCCAGAGATGAGTTCCGTGCCCGATGAGGGGAGCCCGTATCTGCAGGTACGCCAGTCCCCTAGATTAAGGAAAATATTGTTATCAGATAGTCAGGGCAAGACACAGGAACTGGAAAGTGTACCTTAAGCAGAATTTGTATGCTTAGAGTAGCCACTACATTCTGCTAATATTTTGCTGTCAGTCAAGATTTCTGAAAAAAAATAGAGAGATTAAATACAGAGATTGAATACAGAGATTGAATGGAGATATATAGAGATCTCTATATTCTGAATATAGAGAAGTTAATGTTTGACTACTCGTTAACATGACTACTCGTCATGTTTGATTAGTATATTATTATGGTTAATCTATTCAATATATTCATGCAACAATGTGCAGAGATTTGAGTGCAATGCAGCTTTAAATGCACCCGGGTCTGTTAAGGTTACTACATCATTAGGCAATGAGTTCAAAGTGGCACAACATCTGAGGCTAAAAAATATCTTCCTACAATCCACTGATGCATGCCTGTGAGCCAATTTCAGTTAGTGTCCACGTGTGTTCACCAATGGTGCCAGCACAAACATGTCAGGGATCTTAATGGCAGAATGACCATGAAAAATCTTCAAACATTTGATAATGTCTGCTCGAATCAATCTACCTTTCACCGAGTACAGACCTAGTTTCCGTAATCTGGCACCATAATCCAGACCTTCCATCCCCTCTATGTTTTGTGTCCACCTTCTCTGTACTGATTCTAGTCACCTCAAATCACCTATGTAACCTGTATTCCACACACACGATGCAAACTCCAAAAGAGGCCTGACATGAGTAATGTATAGGGTTTTCATAAATTCAGGAGAACGACATAAAGTAGAACTTAGTAGGTTGCTGGCCAGACTTCCAGCTTTCTGTACTATACCAGCAATGTGTTGATGGAAACACAAGTTTTTATCTACTGTGATACCTAGCTCAGTATGCATCTCAACAAAGCTTACCTGAAATCCATCTAGGTAATAATGTGCATAAGGGCCAAGATTTGTCAAGTCATATGACCCATGGTGTGCTTTGAGAACTGCACATTTTTTGGAGTTCATTGCTAGTCCCCATGACTTGGCAATACTAACCAGTACTGCCAGTACATCATGAACACTTGGTAATATTGTTATGATTTGTATCCTCTGCTCATAATTTAGCCAATACTAATTGGTGTCACCAATCAAAAGCACCTGAAAAGAAGATATTCATTATAATTCTGGAAATAAATAGGTATTGTATTATACAAAGATGATGAAGTAACAGACAAATGATATATTAAGGTGTATCATATGTTTTAGACAGACATAATTTACATGTAGATCTCCCTAGTCATTTTTTCTTACATCCTCCCCAACACAAAAACCTGCTTGCTGTAAAAAACATAAATAAATATTGTATGCTGTTTTTGGTACTTGTACATTTGCCCCCCAGACTAAATTCAGTATCTGATATGCAGTATCATGACTGCAAAAGTTGATTGGTATAACACAAAGCTGCATCTTCTCTACTAAAGTGAAACTCATGGCAGTGCTGACAAAATCAAGGTCATAACTTCAATTGCATTGCTAGTCCCCATGACTTGGCAGTACTAACCAGTACTGCCAGTACATCATGAACACTTGGTAATATTGTTATGATTTGTATCCTCTGCTCATAATTTAGCCAATACTAATTGGTGTCACCAATCAAAAGCACCTGAAGAGAAGATATTCATTATAATTCTGGAAATAAATAGGTATTGTATTATACAAAGATGATGAAGTAACAGACAAATGATATATTAAGGTGTATCATATGTTTTAGACAGACATAATTTACATGTAGATCTCCCTAGTCATTTTTTCTTACATCCTCCCCAACACAAAAACCTGCTTGCTGTAAAAAACATAAATAAATATTGTATGCTGTTTTTGGTACTTTACATTTGCCCCCCAGACTAAATTCAGTATCCGGTATGCAGTATCATGACTGCAAAAGTTGATTGGTATAACACAAAGCTGCATCTTCTCTACTAAAGTGAAACTCATGGCAGTGCTGACAAAATCAAGGTCATAACTTCAATATTTCAGAAGGTTCCACCAATGGTTGTGTTATATGGCATATTTGTACTCATTTAGGTACCTACATGTACAGGTAATGTGAGGTGGTCAAAAACATTGAAAATACAAGGAGCATGCTTTATATAAAGTGTACCTAGCAGTGGATTCAGCACCTTCCTTTGGGAGGTGATACTGATGAGATTGTCTATGGTAGCGCAATGGGTATGATGGGAGGAGTTTGTAATTGTTGAGTGTGTTATGCAATAGCAAGTGAGTCTCTTATTAAGTCTAAATGCTTTATAACTTTATATAGGGTGTACCTAGCAGTGGATTCAGCACCTTCCTTTGGGATGTGATACTGATGAGATTGTCTATGGTAGCGCAATGGGTATGATGGGAGGAGTTTGTAATTGTTGAGTGTGTTATGCAATAGCAAGTGAGTCTCTTATTAAGTCTAAATGCTTTATAACTTTATATAGGGTGTACCTAGCAGTGGATTCAGCACCTTCCTTCGGGATGTGATACTGATGAGACTCTCTATGGTAGCACAATGGGAGTGTGTTATGCAATAGCAAGTGAATTGGTGCTAGATAGGCTGCGATATATAGCTTCTTAGGAACTTGAGGTAAGGGATTGATTGGGGTGAGAGTATGTGCATTTCTAGTACCTTTTCCAGATAGGCTTAACCCAGATGGGCCCCTGTGGCTCTTATTAAGCCTTAACACTTTATGACTTTATGACTTTAAGCTAAAGCCATGTGAAATCCGTATGTAGCTGAATTATCTGCACAGAAAACGGTAATAACGAAATCATTGGTAAGTCCTAAGCATATTTGTTTGGCCTGAAATGTTTATTTGTGGTGCTCATCCCCACCATTATAGGATAGAGAGCAATGCACATGCTTTAGAGGGCTCCTCGCCGACATTGTAGTGTAGACGGCCCATGTCCGACTTCAGACAGTAACTTGCCGACCTAATATGACCCCTCCGAATTATGGCGCCACTCTCCAACTTTCGATGGCCCCTCTCGGTTTTCAGACAACCCCTATTGGAGCTCAGGCGGCCCCTTTAGATGGTTTCGCACTTTAGATGGCCGCTCGCAAGATGCACATCCCTGAATACAGTTGGCCATTTTCAGTTCAGAAGAGGAACCTTGGGTTCATTTATAACGCATTAAGCTGCTAGGTCACATAGTGTCGCCAACCTCTCACGCCGATTGGTCGCGGGTGGACTCGGTAATCTCGCCGGTTGTGGGATTCGAACCCACAGTCATATGGTCAAGAGCCCAACGCCCTACCGACTGGGCGCAAATTGACCCTGGTAGTCGATACACCCCTAAACTACAATTCATCATCACCCTACTGACTGAGCTATTGCAATGCCCGTTTCATTTCAGTTCCGGCCACTTACTCATGCCTTAGAAGGCCTCAGCCTTTTTTTATCAGGCTGCGGTAAGCTACAGAAGTACATACTTTGAAAATCGCAACGAACATGAAATTCCAAATGTGGACAGAGTCGTCCACGCCAATGAATTGACCTTTTGGTACTTGTTACGTCATAGTCTCTCGCATGGGGTGATCTGTAAGCATGTTGGTGCATAAAGATGGAAAATTAATCAGTCTATAGATATCAACACTGTCGGCTGCTCCGATTGTTCGTTTGGAAATTATCGGAACACGATTGAGGAGGAAACATTTACTGTCCAGGAGGTCGCAGTTCAACTGGTGCGGCATGAATTTATGCGGCATGAATTTATGCCCCATGAAGTATGAATGAGGGGGATACTTTCACACCCACTAACTTGTTGGTTGGTTATTGGTTTTACGACACGTCGACCGTTGAGTCATGTAGCGTCGCCAATCTCTCACGCCGATTGGTCGCGGGCGAAGAGTAGCTAGCGACTGGTGAGACTCGAACCCACAACCTTTCGATTGTGAGACGAGCATCTTACCCCTAGACCACTCGTCCCCCCCCTCCCACACTAACTTGTGTGCTAGATGAGACTCAGATGAGCGATCAATGTCATCATATAGCCCTTTCCGTAAGCTCTAGCAGCGAAGTTGCTGCATACTTTCCTCCCCTCCGTGACCGTCCGTTGCGACGCTGTTGGTCGCTGCGGCGTCTCTCAGTCGCAGCACGAATATGAAGGGTATATTTTTGGTCATATCACAGATACCAGATATTATATTGGCTTAAACTGTGGTATGCATATAGATAATGCTGTATGATATCACATGTATTCCGGTGCTGTTAAAACTTTATTTTGCGGGACTTCTTCAAAATGTCAAAAATTAATTCTCAAGTATCAAAATGCCAAAATGATGCAAAATTTTGACCAACTTGGGTTTAAACTTACCACCTGGTCTTGTCTCATGCTGCAAGGTGATTGAACTGTTTTTGTGCTTTTTAAAATAAATTACCTATAGACACATATTCAACATTTCTCCTTATTTTTATTAATTGTTGTTAAAAATAGAATATAACCTAACCAACCTAACCTCCCATGTAAGAATTTTTAACGTCATCTTTAAAGAAATGGAAAAAATTCGAACTTGTTTTTGTCACAAATTTTCAAACAAATAAAACTGAACTCAACATGTTTTTGACGAAAAAACACTTTTTTAACATTTAAAAAACAAATAAAATACCTAACCTAACCAACTTTAATCCCCTTTGTTTTCATCACGGAGGTAAAATGTATGTAAAACCTGCCTTGTAAATGGCTCAAAGCACAATAATACCAAAAATCAACCAATTCTAACATAACCTAACCTTCTCAGGTGAAAAGTTACATTTTTCTCAAAACTTTCTGATATAAATAACCTACTTTTAAGTCAAATCTTAGTCTGCTCATTTTCAGGTACTTAATTGAATCGAGTAACTTCGGTTGTGGCGTTTTAGTACTTTATAATTACAATGGTAAATGTGGATCTGCCTGTACACCATGGGATGTTTAATAGGTGTGGATCTGCCTGTACACCATGGGATGTTTAGTAGGTGTGGATCGGCCTGTCTGCCATGTCATTTTCCTGGAATTTCTGTTCCTCTTGCACTTCTGAAACTGGTTTCGAGGTATTCGTTAATGTTATAAACACCCGACATCTTACTGGCAAGTCCATCTATTATGAACTGGCTTGAAGCTGAATCGTACCGAACCATGTGTATAACAACTGTCTTGGATTCGCACGCATCTGACGGTGTGGACGTATGTCGTGTGATGGGAGAACGTGTGACGATGTGGACGTATGTCGTGTGATGGGAGAACGTCTGACGGTGTGGACGTATGTCGTGTGATGGGAGAACGTCTGACGATGTGGACGTATGTCGTGTGGTGGGAGAACGTGTGACGATGGTGGAGAATGTTGACGATGTGGACGTATGGGAGAATCTGACGGTGTGGACGTATGTCGTGTGATGGGAGAACGTCTGACGATGTGGACGTATGTCGTGTGGTGGGAGAATGTCTGACGGTGTGGACGTGTGATGGGAGAAAGCATGACGGTGTGGGTGTGTGAAGTGTGATGGGAGAATGTCTGACGGTGTGGACGTGTGATGGGAGAAAGCATGACGGTGTGGGTGTGTGAAGTGTGATTGGAGAATGTGTGATGATGTGGACGTGTGGCGTGTGATGGGAGAATGTGTGATGTGTGATGGGAGAATGTATGACGGTGTGTACGTATGATGTGTGATGAGATAATATGTGATGGTGTGTACATGTGATGGGGGAATGTGTGACGTGTGAGCGCGTGACATGAGCACGCGTGACTGCGCCATGAGGTGTGTACGTGTATGTGTATGTGTGCGTGACATGTGTACGTGTGTGGGTACGTATATGTGTACATGAAGTGTGTACATGACGTGTTCGTGTATGTGTACATGACATGTGTATGTGTATGTGTACGTGACGTGTGTACGTGTGTATGTACGTGTATGTGTGCATGAAGTGTGTACGTGACTTGTGTACGTTTACGTGACGTGTGTACGTTTACGTGACGTGTGAACGTTTACGTGACGTGTGTACGTGTATGCATATGTTGCGTGTGTACGTTGTGTCTGTGTGTGACGTGTGTACGTGACATGTGTAGATGATGTGTGTACGTGACGTGTGTACGTGTATGCATATGTTGCGTGTGTACGTTGTGTCTGTGTGTGACGTGTGTACGTGACATGTGTAGGTGATGTGTGTACGTGACGTGTGTACGTGATGTGTGTACGTGACGTGTGTACGTGACATGTGTAGGTGACGTGTGTACGTGACGTGTGTACGTGACGTGTGTACGTGACGTGTGTACGTGACGTGTGTACGTGACGTGTGTACGTGACGTGTGTACGTGACGTGTGTACGTGACGTGTGTACGTGACGTGTGTACGTGACGTGTGTACGTGACGTGTGTACGTGACGTGTGTACGTGACGTGTGTGACCGTGTGCCGCAGAGGCAGCCATGCTGCGTCTGGCCTGCTCCGGTCTGGCTCGGCTGCTGTCGGCAGAGTCGACGGTCGCCGTCCGCTCCGGCAGGACCATCAGCAGCTACGTCATCCCCGACCGACTGGCGGTCAGTGACGTCACGTCATACGCTATCATACGTAGCACTGATTGGCGGTCAGTGATGTCGCGTCATATGCTATCATATGGATGGTATAACAGGCGATCAGTACTGTGCAGTCATGCGCTATGATGTGTAGGACTGACAGGTGGTCAGTGCTGTGACGTCATGCGCTGTGATGTGTAGGACTGACAGGTGGTCAGTGCTGTGCAGTCATGCGCTATGATGTGCAGGACTGACAGGTGGCCAGTGCTGTGACGTCATGCGCTGTGATGTGTAGGACTGACAGGTGGTCAGTGCTGTGCAGTCATGCGCTATGATGTGCAGGACTGGCAGGTGGTCAGTGCTGTGACGTCATGTTCGGGTGCGTGACACCAGTTGCAGGCGGACTCGGCACTGCCTGGCCGGCTGCACAGTTGTGACTCACCCCCGGTCAGACCGCGCCACATTGGGCACATTGCCAGCACACATCGGCCGTGTTCGTTCAACACCGGCCGTGTTCGTGTTGCCGAACTACACGTTTCGGGCCCTGTTCGTGTTGTTGAGTATTGCCGGCTCATGGAGCCGACAGCAAGCTGATTAGAGAACGCCGGGATGATTGTAGGCCGGTTGACAACAGGACGTGGTCCGTTGTAGTTGTCAGGGCGTGTGAGCGCTGCTCCGAATCAGCTCGTGCCTGTCCGCTCCGGCTAACGTTTTTGATTCACGTCTGGTGTGTGTTGCACTAGCCTGGGGGCGCAACAGATTGAGCCCGTACCAGCTGGGGTTTGCTGCGTAGGCCTGGGGACAGCCGCTGTGTCCGGCAGTTCCGTCTGTTGGGTGGACTGTGGCCGCTGCACCAGCCGTCTGCGTGTTGGTGACGCTGCGACACGGCCACCCTGGGGACAGCCGCTGTGTCCGGCAGTTCCGTCTGATGAGTGGCCTGTGGCCGCTGCACCAGCCGTCTGCGTGTTGGTGACGCTGCGACACGGCCACCCTGGCGCGACGTCGGCGACCTTGTCGGGCTGGTTGTCGGCTGTCGCTGGCGGCCGGGAGCTGCGTGTTTGGCTCGGCCCATGTGGCGGCCCCGAGGTTTACGTTGCCGACCGGCGCTGTGCTCTGTGCCCCGCCCGCGCCAGCTGTCTCACTGATGCAATGACCGGCCAACTCTGCTCAGACGATACCCGACCAAGAGGACCCCGAGTTTTTCGAGATGGTGGAGTTTTTCTTCCACCGCGGCTGCTACCTGGTGGAGCCGCACCTCGTCGACACAATGAAGTCGCGTGTTCCCCGGGAAGCCAAGGAGCTCAAGGTCAGCTGACGTAGTTGGTACTACGGTGCTTGTAGCGATGGTGACCACGGCCAGTACGATGGTAGTTATTTTAGTGATAGCGATAACAGTGATAGTAATTGTAGTGATGGTGATGCCAATAGCAGTGACGTGGTGTTTTCATCCAAACAGATACGAAGACTATCCCGAAGTGTATCGAACCAAATTGTCATTCGGACATTTGGCAAATCGTCCGATTGATTACTTTATGCATCATTTCACAGATCATGCCATGAGCAATATGATGATGTAGCTTTTGCTGAAAAAAGCACAGCGACCATGGATTCAGATTGTGTCCAGGTGCCACGGGCGTTATGTAAATATTTGAAATACGAACTGTCCTATTTGGAAAGAAACCCCTCTCACTTCGGAGTACTTGACATTCTGCATGATGCCGGAAATGACAACCTCTCATTATGCCACAGCTGCGTTGTGTTCAGGGGTGTGGGATCCTTCAAATGATGAGGCCCTCTCAATGTGTGACGGCTGTGTTGTGTTCAGGTGCGTGGGATCCTCCAAATGATGGAGCCCTCTCAATGTGTGACGGCTGTGTTGTGTTCAGGTGTGTGGGATCCTTCAAATGATGGAGCCCTCTCAATGTGTGACGGCTGTGTTGTGTTCAGGTGCGTGGGATCCTCCAAATGATGGAGCCCTGCCATCACGTGATTGAGATCTGTTTCCCGATAAAGAAGGACGACGGCAGCTTTGAGATGATCACCGGCTTCCGGTCCCAGCACTCGCAGCACCGTACGCCGACAAAGGGAGGTGGGTTCGAATCCAGCAAACGTCACAATTTTATCCCTCGTATATCTTGGTGTCGTTTTGGCGGCGAAACCCTATATAAATTGCGTGTTGTAATAATGTTGATGAAGTTTCATATGATTCAGTATTTTTGAACCGGGGTAGAGTGTTTTCTGGGGAATTTCGGGGCTTTCAGGGGCAATGTAGATGTTGGGATGGGCAGCATGTGCGTGCCGTGTTTTGTTTGTGCGGGAAAGGCGGAAGCAGGTGGAGGGGAGTGTTGTTAGCTGTCTATTTGGTCAGCAAGCGTATCAAATGCATCGCTATGTAACGCCCGCAGCCATGTGGTCAGAGGCAGAGTTGTGATCTGTTTCGGAGTGACTGGGAGCACGGTGCGGGGCAGGTGAAGGACTGCTGAGGGAGATGTGCTGGAGCGTGAGGTGGCTGGCACGTGTCTGTGGTGCGGGCCGCCTGCACTCTGCACTCAGCCGTCTATCGCGGACGTCGCGGGTCTGCACCTGACCACCACGAGTCTATCGATGAAATGTCAATTCGACACTGCCGTGTCAATGCGTTTAACCACGATAGGCTCGTGAGATGGTCGATAGCTGATTACCTCCCACAATGCTAATTCACTCGGGTGAGCGGTTTGAAACGGATCGGAGGCGGAATGGAACACGGGCGCATGTGCAGGCGTGCAAGTACAAGTGCAGAAGAAAACAGTTAATGTCATCGGAAGCTCCGCTCAATTTGTTGCAAAATCCTAGGTGCAACAACACAACACTGAAAACGCTGGGCAAACAAATGACGCTATTATCCATAATCGCCAATTTTACCACAACGGAATCATTTTAAATTTGTTTAAGTTGATGAGAAGGTAAGTATCATCTTTTTCTAGTTACCTGAAGCGCTATGGGCGCAAAATGACCTTCGTACGGCCCTAAACAACAACGCTAAATTTTTACTGCACTACTTATGTGGTTCTCAGTTTCCTGCCTCACGGTTGTGCGACGTCGCGGGCGCGATGAATGTAATTCGACACTGCCTGTCGTTTAACCGCGGGGACGAGTGGTTGGGTGCAACAACACAACGACACTGAAAACAGCTGGTAGCGTGGCAAACAAATGACCGGCTAAATTATCCCATACAGTGCGCCAGAATTTGCTACCACAATACGGGAAGGGGGGGGCGGTCAATGCAATTTGACCCCCAACGACTTTTGTTCTAAGTTGATGGAGATGAGGTGAACGGTAGGACGTGGCTCCATCCTTCTTTCTGAGTTACCTGAAGCGCTATGGGCGCAAAATGACCTTTGCAGTCGACGCGCCCCTAAACACCAATCCACCACCAGTTACCTGAAGCATCTGCATGTGCCTCTGTGGTTAGCCTTCCTGGTCAGGTCAAGTAAGTCATTGTAATAATGCAGTCACTCACCCGGTGGTCGCCGTAGTTTTTAGACCCTCGTTGTAAAATAATGTGATGTCGGGTTTCAATATTCATGATAATGCAAGCTTAGAACTTCTAACAAGACGTCTAGCGTCCAACGCGTACACAGATCAAGGTCAGCGATCAGATCAAGTTCAAGTACGAGGAAATATGTGATGAACTGTTGACGCTGACGATTTTCGAAGCAGATAGTGCTCAAGGAAATGGCATTGGGTGACACCTACGAAAATCCAAATGGTTTTCCTGTTCGTGGACTATGGTAAAACGCAATTGTCCCATTTTTTCCTTCACGCAAAAGGTTTTTTTAATCCACAAATTTCAAAACAGATATCGCGATCCTATTCATGTTAGAAGCAAAATCGTTGCGCAGATTGTTGGTGTAAACGCTGATCCAGCCATCTTTACTTGGTAATACATGTGTTTGGTCTCCAGGGCACCTGTGATACGTGATCTCTCCAGACGATTTAGGTCATGTCTCAGCGACACGAATCCACCTCAATTGGCTTGAGTTGATATTGATTTCAAAATTGGAACAATATTGGAGGACATCATTCGTTGCTACCTTTTCCGTTGTTCATTTGAAAATAACAATTAGGAACAAACTCACGTCAATACTTTTCTTTCTTTCGTTCTTTCTTCCTTTATTGGGTGGTTCTCGATGCACTTTATGTACGATCGCGACTTATGGCGCCGCCCACACTGTTTCGCCGGTGTGCCGCGGGATTTGTAAATGTCCTGAGCGGTGCGAGTGTTGAACCCGGGACCTTTGGCATCCAGAGCTCAACTCTTACCACTCAGCCATCCCCGCCCCCACGTAAATACCTTTGCGCAGCCTAAATCACCACTTGACCTGGTGACTTGACCTGAGTTGCTTTTTTCGATTTTTGTTTGTTATTGCAATCATTTGCTGTCACATTGATACGTTTGGCTTCATTGTGCAAAGCTTGTTCATGATATTTCAGTGTGCGTGTAAAATGACACCGTGACGAGCTGGTGACACGACCATGACCTGCCTTGTCACTGGCTTCTGAACACTCTAGATCTCTGATCTTCTTTCAAACAAAATGTGCGCTAACCAGTTACAGGAAAGTATGGCAAATTCGAAAGCTATATCTCGAACGGTTTAGGATTTGTTATCTCGAAGCTAGGTATATCTCAAACTGTCAGAAAAACCTCCGCCGAGAGGGGAGCCCCACTGGAGAGTCACAGACGCGCTGGCTATCCTCGCCCCGCCCCCTGCCGCCCAGCCGGGCGTTCCGTGCACGTGACATGTGTCTCCGTGGGGCCGTCACTGTGGCCAGTCGGGTGTCGGGCGAACTGTGGTGATTCAGACACGACGCGAGCTTGATGTCGCTTGGTGTCGCTTGATGCCGCTTGGTGCCGCTTGGTGCCGGCGTCAAGGCGTGCCAGTCGGGTCATCTGGCGCGCGCTACATCCAGAGGCTATGCATGCGGTATGTATGCGTACATGTGCATGCAGCGAATGGGTACCGTTCGGAACGCTGGACTAAGGTTGTGGGTTCGAATCTCACCTGTCGCTACTCTTCGCCCGCGACCAATCGGCGTGATAGATTGTCTACGCTATATGACTCAACAGTCGACGTGTCGTAAAACCAATAACCAACCAGAACGCTGGACTAACTAGAGCAGGGGTCGACTGTATGGCTCCCGAGCTGCAGGCACAGTCACTGTCTGCTGTAGCTGTAGTGTCGGTACCGGGGGTGCACCAGACCTGAGCCCTCGACACTGTCTGCTGTAGCTGTAGTGTCGGTACCGGGGGTGCACCAGACCTGAGCCCTCGACACTGTACTGCTGATACCAGGGACACTGATCTGAGTACTCTGATACTGTCTGTATAGCTGTAGTGTCGATACCAGGGATACCAGGGATACCAGTGACATCAGGGACACTGTCTGTTGATACCAGGGACACTGTCTGGTACTCTGATACCAGGGACACTGTCTGCTGTAGCTGTAGTGTCGGTACCGGGGGTGCACCAGACCTGAGCCCTCGACACTGTCTGCTGTAGCTGTAGTGTCGGTACCGGGGGTGCACCAGACCTCAGCCTGTCGTGCCCCCGACACTGCAGTAGCCGCGGTATCAGGGCTGGGCGGGGCTAGTCGTGTGGTGTCGCTGACGGCCGGCACGGTGCACTGACCTTGACTGGGCCAGCTGACATGTGCAGCGTGCACTGCCGTCAGCCACTCTCGCCAACACTGCCGTCAGCCACTCTCGCCAACACTGCCGTCAGCCACTCTCGCCAACACTGCCGTCAGCCACTCTCGCCAACACTGCCGGTCAGCCACTCTCGCCAACACTGCCGTCAGCCACTCTCGCCAACACTGCCGTCAGCCACTCTCGCCAACACTGCCGTCAGCCACTCTCGCCAACACTGCCGTCAGCCACTCTCGCCAACACTGCCGTCAGCCACTCTCGCCAACACTGCCGTCAGCCACTCTCGCCAACACTGCCGTCAGCCACCCTCGCCAACACTGCCGTCAGCCACTCTCGCCAACACTGCCGTCAGTCACTCTCCCACACTGCCGTCAGCCACTCTCGCCAACACTGCCGTCAGCCACTCTCGCCAACACTGCCGTCAGTCACTCTCGCCAACACTGCCGTCAGCCACTCTCGCCAACACTGCCGTCAGCCACTCTCGCCAACACTGCCGTCAGCAACTTCCTCGCCAACACTGCCGTCAGCCACTCTCGCCAACACTGCCGTCAGCCACTCTCGCCAACACTGCCGTCAGCCACTCGCCAACACTGCCGTAGCACCCAACACTGCCGTCAGCCACTCTCGCCAACACTGCCGTCAGCCACTTCCAACACTTCGCCAACACTGCCGTCAGCCACTCTCGCCAACACTGCCGTCAGCCACCTCGCCACACTGCCGTCATCACTCGCCAACACTGCCGTCAGCCACTCTCGCCAACACTGCCGTCAGCCACTCTCGCCAACACTGCCGTCAGCCACTCTCGCCAACACTGCCGTCAGCCACTCTCGCCAACACTGCCGTCAGCCACTCTCGCCAACACTGCCGTCAGCCACTCTCGCCAACACTGCCGTCAGCCACTCTCGCCAACACTGCCGTCAGCCACTCTCGCCAACACTGCCGTCAGCCACACTCTCGCCAACACTGCCGTCAGCCACTCTCGCCAACACTGCCGTCAGCCACTCTCGCCAACACTGCCGTCAGCCACTCTCGCCAAACTTCTCGCCAACACTGCCGTCAGCCACTCTCGCCAACACTGCCGTCAGCCATTCCTACCTCGCCAACACTGCCGTCAGCCACTCTCGCCAACACTGCCGTCACGTACTCTCGCCAACACTGCCGTCAGCCACTCTCGCCAACACTGCCGTCAGCCACTTCTCGCCAACACTGCCGTCAGCCACTCTCGCCAACACTGCCGTCAGCCCACGTTCACTCGCCAACACTGCCGTCAGCCATCTCTCGCCAACACTGCCGTCAGCCACTCTCGCCAACACTGCCGTCAGCCACTCTCGCCAACACTGCCGTCAGCCACTCTCGCCAACACTGCCGTCAGCCCACTGCCGTCCCACCTCGCGCACTCTCGCCAACACTGCCGTCAGCCACTCTCGCCAACACTGCCGTCAGCCACTCTCGCCAACACTGCCGTCAGCCACTCTCGCCAACACTGCCGTCAGCCACTCTCGCCAACACTGCCGTCAGCCACTCTCGCCAACACTGCCGTCAGCCACTCTCGCCAACACTGCCGTCAGCCACTCTCGCCAACACTGCCGTCAGCCACTCTCGCCAACACTGCCGTCAGCCACTCTCGCCAACACTGCCGTCAGCCACTCTCGCCAACACTGCCGTCAGCCACTCTCGCCAACTGACACAGTGATGACACAGTTGCCCCCCCCCCCCCCCCCGCCCCCAGCTTACACCGTGCCTTTCTCACTCCGGCAATGGCCGCCACAATGTACACTGTGACAACTCTATGGAGAAAAAAAAACTGGTCAGAGATCATGGCGGACAAAGTATGCTAGTTATGGGGACAATCTTAATGAATAGAGCTTTACATTTGGAGCATATGGAGAAACTCTAATGTTTTAAAGATTGCTTAACCCAGGAATGTCAGAGGTCATACATGTCAGACGGGAAGGAGCATTCCGCTCCCCTCATTTTGTTTCCGCCAAATATATTGGGAACCAATTGACGACAGCCCAAATTGTGCACGCACCTACATGAGTAACAAGGGTACCTTGGGTTAAAAAATAAGCGTCCGGTCATGCATGATGACATCATAATGACGTCATTGGCGATGTCTATGGGCGCTCATATATTTGATAATTATTAGTTAGCGTTTGTTATGCGAACATTTTTCGCTGTAAATGCGGCCTAATAATTGCTCCTCAGAATAGATCCAAGATCTCTTCATTCTACATGGTTAAAATTACGCCGAAATATATCCGTAAGATATGGCTCATAAATATAATCGGTACATATAGCGTGGCGTGTGACGTCACAGCCGGCCAATCCCATAAACAGCAATACAAATGTTATAATGCACATGCCCAAATGTATGGTACTTCTCCTAAACACATTGTAAAATACTGTAGCCGTACATCTAAACATGGAACACGAAAGACCAGAGCCAAACACATCACATAATGTATTCATGATTCTAGGACAAATGTACGCAAGGACAAATGTACGTATGGCAGCTGTACGTAAGCAAATGTACGTAAGCGCAGATGTCCGTATGGCAATTGTACGTATGGCTAATGTACGTAAGCGCAAATGTACGTATGGCAAATGTACGTATGCGCAAATATATGTAAGCGCAAATGTACGTAAGCGCAAAAGCACGTGTGCGCAAATGTACATAGGCGCAAATATACGTATGCGCAAAAGTGCGTAAGCCAAATGTGCGTAAGCGCAAATGTACGTATGCGCAAAAGTACGTAAGCGCAAGTGTACGCATGCGCAAAAGTACGTATGCGCAAATGTACGTAAGCGCAAATGTACGTATGCGCAAAAGTACGTAAGCGTAAATATATGTAAGCACAAAAGTACGAATGCCCAAATGTACGTAAGCGCAAATGTACGTATGCGCAAATGTACGTATGTGCAATTATACGCATGGGTAAATGTACGTACATTTACGCATGCGCACCTTTGCGTTTACGTACATTTGGTTAGGTACATATGTCATACGTACATTTGCCCTTACATACATTCGCTTACGTACCTTTGCCTTATGCACATTTCATCTTACGTATACCTGCCATCAGTGAATTTGCCATACGTACTTTTGCGCTTTCGTATATCTGAGCTTGCGTACATCTGCCATACGTACTTTTGCCCTTACGTCCATATCTTCATACGTGCATTTGCGCTGACATACTTTGTGTCCTTACGCACATGTGCAATTACGTACATTTACGCATACGTATATTTGCGTTTACGTACATTTGCGCTTACGTACATTTACGCATACGTACATTTGCGCTTATGTACATTTCGCGCCTACGTACTTTTGCGCATACATACGTTTGCGCGTACGTACATTTGTGTTTACGTACATTTGCGCTTACGTACGTTTGTGGATACGTACATTTACGCTTACGTACATTTACGCTTACGTACATTTGCGCATACGTACATTTGCCATACGTACATTTACGCTTACGTACATTTGCGTACGCACATCTGCCATACGTACATTTGCTTTACGTACATTTGTCAGGTTACCTATATTCATAGTTCGAACAATAGCATGCCATTAGCTATCTATGGAAGACTTCGATATTTATATTCATTCAACAGCCTGTAGTACTCGGGGAGCATTCTATCATCCACTGACATATCGTGTCCTTGCAGAGTTTCTACCTCATTAGCATCCTCTCCACCACTCGTATCCTCTTCATCTTCCGAAGCAGGTTGTTGCAGCCCTCTCTCCTTAGCTGACTCGGATGATACCAGCGGATGAATGATATCAGCTGAATGGACGGTTTGTCGGACATTTCTGGCCCTCAGTGGTCTTTCAATGCCCTTGATGTTGTGAGTCGTCTTCGGGTCGCTGGTGATATCAACAGATAGTGAAGTTGATCCTTGATGGTGTCGATTCGTGACGTCATGCGGGCATGTCTGAGTCGATACTCCCTGCCATGTTTATTCCGACTCCACTGCACCTGCTTCCTGTACATGCCGATCGGAAGAGGACAATATCACAGTGGTACCATGGGTCAGGAGCTTGTGCACGGAGGCGGGCATGTAGAACCATGGATACAGCTGGACCATCAGCTGAGCTGTGTCCATGGCGTACCTGCCGTACCGATCAGGATCTACGAACTCGTATTTGTTTGCAGAGCAGCGAGACTCACTGAGAGACGACGAGATCCTCGTCTATCCCAGTGATCTCGCTGAATGCAGCTGGGTCTCTGAAGGCACATCGAGCCGTGTTCCAGTCGTCGACGTACCCTTCTTAACCTCCGTCTCCCTTACCAACTGCAAGCTATAATTAAGCACGTGATCATCATAGTTGCCACGCCTAAACGTTTTTGCATTGGTTAACAAGTCCGCCAGTTCCTCTCCCTTGATGCGCACCTCCGTGTTCACTGTACGCAGAATCCAACCACACTGACCCGACCCTTACAGGAAAGGACAGCTCCCCTGCCATGGGAAACGCTCAGTACTTGACCTATCAGTCGCCTCGTCCCCATCAGTCGCATCGTTGGTTTGGGGAGTTATTTTTGTGCATAGCGACCGCTGGATCAGGTTTACCCGGTCAAAACATTTCGTCAGCCGGCGCGTCGCGGCGTCCGACTCAGGCTACCCCGTGCCGTCCGACTCAGGCTACCCCGTGCCGCCCGACTCAGGCTACCCCGTGCCGCCCGACTCAGGCTACCCCGTGCCGTCCGACTCAGGCTACCCCGTGCCGCCCGACTCAGGCTACCCCGTGCCGCCCGACTCAGGCTACCCCGTGCCGCCCGACTCAGGCTACCCCGTGCCGCCCGTGCCGGCCACCGCACCGCACCGCGACCTGCCGAGACACAATTGATCACTATGGATGTTGGAACAGGTAGGTGCAGCTGAAACTTGCGGTGCATATAGTCAGTTAGTTAGTTATTTGGGCTTTAGGGCGCTTCGACCAGAATTGATCATTCGCGCCCACGGTACATATAGTCCAAGGATTGCTGATTTCATTGGTCTCTGTTTGTGCGCTGTTGTGGGTGTTTTAAAACCTTATTCGAACTTAGAGGTACCAGAACGTGAACGACAACTCTGATAATAAACGGATCTGATACCGATGCATCTGATACCGACCCAGCGCCATTCTGTCAGCTACCTGCTGCGGAGCGGGTGTCATTAGGGGGCGGACGGGTGGGACCGGTCACGTGGCAGTGCGCCAACACATGCTGTGGTACATATAAATACACACTCGTTCTGGGTGCCTGCCTGCCCACCCGACCTTGTCCGGCAGTCTCTCAGGGTCCGGATCAGTCACTTACGGTCCGGATCAGTCACTTACTGTCCGTATCAGTCACTTACGGTTCAGATCACAATCACTTAAGATCCGGATCACAGTCACTTCACTTAGTTAAGATTCGGATCGAAGTCTCTTTGAGGGTGAGTAGTCTGGGGGTAGGATGCTTTGCCAACCGAAACGTTATGGGTTCAAGGCCGACCTGTCGCTATTCTTCTCCCTTGACTGCCACCAACCGACGGTGGAGATCGGCGACGCGGTACGACAAGAGCGGTCGACGCGTCATAAGTACTGATAACCGAGACAGGACCGGTCCGGGTCGGACGGTCCCGAGATCCGGACAGTGTTGTGGTCTGGTCCGGTCCCGAGGCTGTGGTCGGGGCAGTCCCGAGGCTGTGGGACTCCCGAGGCTATGGTCAGGGCAGTCCCGAGGCTATGGTCGACTATGATCGGCACAGACTGGGTTCGACGCGAAGCTCAGTTACAGTCACAGCCAATGCCGTCTCGAGTGTCTGCGATGCTGCTGCGAGGGCACAGAAGAACGTGGGTGCGCTGGTCTGGTGGCTCTCCTGGCGTCCAGATATAACGTGGCTGTCATGCTGGATGCAGAAGAGTGAACAAGTTTCGTGGCAACTCTATCACTATGGTATGATGCCTAGCGACGGATCCAGCTGACTAATTTGAGAGGAGTAAAATCACTGTATGGAGACGGTGGATAAAGTCTTATGGGCGAATACTTGAAGACATCCACGAGCAACAGCAAGCGTTCGGTTTTCAGGCCATGGGAATATGATGGGTACCTTTAAGACTGCAATGTTGCTTTAAGATAGGAATCAAGAATACAGTGAATCCCGTTTGTGCATTCAAGGCCTGCTGGTGTGGGGAGAGGACGTGTATCCACATATCCCCTCCTGCGTCATCCGCTATTTCCGAGAGGTGTTTGTGATCGGACTTGACAGATTATTTCCCCGTCAGTGGGGTGATGGGCAGCAGATAGGTAGGGCCAAGAGCCGTGCACTGGACACTGTGCACAGACACGTTTGTCAGCAGCTGACAATCCCAGCAGCACAGCTTCTGTGGTGACGAAATCACGGCCAAGTTCATAATTATCAAGTCTGCTACGTTCTGTCGCATTCTGCCAAATCAGCTATTACAGGAGTTCGAATGCAAGAAGTAGTACAGGGACGGCGGTTTGTTTATTTCAGCCATGCCGTCTACTGTGTGCGTGTATGCTCAAGCATCCGGGTGGTTTTGCCGGGAGCTGTCCCTGTGCAGACGGCCTGGGTTGGGACCTGGCGGTCCAGCGGCTGCTGTGTTCGTCATTGATCACGTGCCAGAGCCCCGGAGCGTTTACTGGACTGGCGTCTGGCGTGGCCAGCACCGACTCGCAGCGGAGCTCGCCGTGCGCGCCCGGGGCCAGTCGCCCGGTCGGCGATTTCAATTGAGGGCCGCAGTTCGGGCGAGAGACGGCTCACCGTGCGGCCGGCGTTCTGGCACGTCCACCGCGCCGCCGCGTCGTGCAGCTGCCAGCTGCCGGCCACCCTGCCAACCTGGTGCCGGAGGCTGACGACACTGCGAACTGGGCGACAGTTTCTAGCGACCCTGCCAGCGGTGGGCCAGATGTGGGCGAGTTGTCTTCTCACAGCTAGTGATTGATCGCTGTCATATATACACATACCGTAGATACCAGTAGAGTATTGAATTGGCATCCTCCCCAAGAAACTTTACATAGTGATCTTAGAGTTATGTTTAAGCAGTCTTCATTCTCAGTTTGGTATCATGTTTATAATTATTATGCACATGGACACTCGAACGGAAAATGAGTCGCCTACATCTCGGTATGTCAGTAACTGTGACTGCCTATGACGTGGTCTGTTATTCTGTAGAGCTCGCTCTTTGCATAGGCACCGTTACTTCCAGAAACCACAGCAGCTACCGTTCTAAGTGTTCTTGGTTTCCAGAGCTCAGTCGGTAGGGAGTTGGTCTCTTGGTCGTAAGATCATGGGTTTCCAGAGCTCAGTCGGTAGGGAGTTGGTCTCTTGGTCGTAAGATCATGGGTTTCAGTCGACGCGCCCCTAAACACCAATCTAAGATCATGGGTTTGAATCCCACAACCGTCGGTATTTCCCAGTCCACCCGCGACCAACCGGCGTGACAGGGGACGAGTGGTTTAGGGGTTAGATGCTCGTCTCACAATCGAAAGATTATGGGTTCGAATCTCACCTGTCGCTACTCTTCGCCCGCGACCAATCGGCGTGAGAGATTGGCGATGCTATATGACTCAACGGTCGATGTGTCGTAAAACCAATAACCAACCAACCGGCGTGAGAAATTGGCGGGGCTATATGACCCAGCAGTCGGATGCGTCGTAAATGAACCAAATTACCTACCTACCCAAGCCTGCGACATTAGAATCTCAACTTGCACTTTCCAGTCAATCTTGAACACTTGATCACAGAGCAGTTCATTGTCAAACAGCACCATTCATCAATAAAGATAATTGTCCGGTGAGGATGATGTTCTGGATGCCAATCCAGCAACAGCCTATTTTGTCAACCCTCAGGCAGACCATGTTTTGCCGGCTGGCTCTTTCAACTAACGATCCGATCCGTTCCTACGATACCGCACGTTCTTCGCCCGGCCGAGAATGTCACGACGTGCCCAACTGGTGCCACTCGACACAAGGTCACGACGTGCCCAACTGGTGCCACTCGACACAAGGTCACGACGTGCCCAACTGGTGCCACTCGACACAAGGTCACGACGTGCCCAACTGGTGCCACTCGACACAAGGTCACGACGTGCCCAACTGGTGCCACTCGACACAAGGTCACGACGTGCCCAACTGGTGCCACTCGACACAAGGTCACGACGTGCCCAACTGGTGCTACTCGACACAAGGTCACGACGTGCCCAACTGGTGCCACTCGACACAAGGTCACGACGTGCCTAACTGGTGCTACTCGACACAAGGTCACGACGTGCCCAACTGGTGCCACTCGACACAAGGTCACGACGTGCCCAACTGGTGCTACTCGACACAAGGTCACGACGTGCCCAACTGGTGCCACTCGACACAAGGTCACGACGTGCCCAACTGGTGCCACTCGACACAAGGTCACGACGTGCCCAACTGGTGCTACTCGACACAAGGTCACGACGTGCCCAACTGGTGCCACTCGACACAAGGTCACGACGTGCCCAACTGGTGCCACTCGACACAAGGTCACGACGTGCCCAACTGGTGCCACTCGACACAAGGTCACGACGTGCCCAACTGGTGCCACTCGACACAAGGTCACGACGTGCCCAACTGGTGCCACTCGACACAAGGTCACGACGTGCCCAACTGGTGCCACTCGACACAAGGTCACGACGTGCCCAACTGGTGCCACTCGACACAAGGTCACGACGTGCCCAACTGGTGCCACTCGACACAAGGTCACGACGTGCCCAACTGGTGCCACTCGACACAAGGTCACGACGTGCCCAACTGGTGCCACTCGACACAAGGTCACGACGTGCCCAACTGGTGCCACTCGACACAAGGTCACGACGTGCCCAACTGGTGCCACTTCGACACAAGGTCACGACGTGCCCAACTGGTGCCACTCGACACAAGGTCACGACGTGCCCAACTGGTGCCACTCGACACAAGGTCACGACGTGCCCAACTGGTGCCACTCGACACAAGGTCACGACGTGCCCAACTGGTGCCACTCGACACAAGGTCACGACGTGCCCAACTGGTGCCACTCGACACAAGGTCACGACGTGCCCAACTGGTGCCACTCGACACAAGGTCACGACGTGCCCAACTGGTGCCACTCGACACAAGGTCACGACGTGCCCAACTGGTGCCACTCGACACAAGGTCACGACGTGCCCAACTGGTGCCACTCGACACAAGGTCACGACGTGCCCAACTGGTGCCACTCGACACAAGGTCACGACGTGCCCAACTGGTGCCACTCGACACAAGGTCACGACGTGCCCAACTGGTGCCACTCGACACAAGGTCACGACGTGCCCAACTGGTGCCACTCGACACAAGGTCACGACGTGCCCAACTGGTGCCACTCGACACAAGGTCACGACGTGCCCAACTGGTGCCACTCGACACAAGGTCACGACGTGCCCAACTGGTGCCACTCGACACAAGGTCACGACGTGCCCAACTGGTGCCACTCGACACAAGGTCACGACGTGCCCAACTGGTGCCACTCGACACAAGGTCACGACGTGCCCAACTGGTGCCACTCGACACAAGGTCACGACGTGCCCAACTGGTGCCACTCGACACAAGGTCACGACGTGCCCAACTGGTGCCACTCGACACAAGGTCACGACGTGCCCAACTGGTGCCACTCGACACAAGGTCACGACGTGCCCAACTGGTGCCACTCGACACAAGGTCACGACGTGCCCAACTGGTGCCACTCGACACAAGGTCACGACGTGCCCAACTGGTGCCACTCGACACAAGGTCACGACGTGCCCAACTGGTGCCACTCGACACAAGGTCACGACGTGCCCAACTGGTGCCACTCGACACAAGGTCACGACGTGCCCAACTGGTGCCACTCGACACAAGGTCACGACGTGCCCAACTGGTGCCACTCGACACAAGGTCACGACGTGCCCAACTGGTGCCACTCGACACAAGGTCACGACGTGCCCAACTGGTGCCACTCGACACAAGGTCACGACGTGCCCAACTGGTGCCACTCGACACAAGGTCACGACGTGCCCAACTGGTGCCACTCGACACAAGGTCACGACGTGCCCAACTGGTGCCACTCGACACAAGGTCACGACGTGCCCAACTGGTGCCACTCGACACAAGGTCACGACGTGCCCAACTGGTGCCACTCGACACAAGGTCACGACGTGCCCAACTGGTGCCACTCGACACAAGGTCACGACGTGCCCAACTGGTGCCACTCGACACAAGGTCACGACGTGCCCAACTGGTGCCACTCGACACAAGGTCACGACGTGCCCAACTGGTGCCACTCGACACAAGGTCACGACGTGCCCAACTGGTGCCACTCGACACAAGGTCACGACGTGCCCAACTGGTGCCACTCGACACAAGGTCACGACGTGCCCAACTGGTGCCACTCGACACAAGGTCACGACGTGCCCAACTGGTGCCACTCGACACAAGGTCACGACGTGCCCAACTGGTGCCACTCGACACAAGGTCACGACGTGCCCAACTGGTGCCACTCGACACAAGGTCACGACGTGCCCAACTGGTGCCACTCGACACAAGGTCACGACGTGCCCAACTGGTGCCACTCGACACAAGGTCACGACGTGCCCAACTGGTGCCACTCGACACAAGGTCACGACGTGCCCAACTGGTGCCACTCGACACAAGGTCACGACGTGCCCAACTGGTGCCACTCGACACAAGGTCACGACGTGCCCAACTGGTGCCACTCGACACAAGGTCACGACGTGCCCAACTGGTGCCACTCGACACAAGGTCACGACGTGCCCAACTGGTGCCACTCGACACAAGGTCACGACGTGCCCAACTGGTGCCACTCGACACAAGGTCACGACGTGCCCAACTGGTGCCACTCGACACAAGGTCACGACGTGCCCAACTGGTGCCACTCGACACAAGGTCACGACGTGCCCAACTGGTGCCACTCGACACAAGGTCACGACGTGCCCAACTGGTGCCACTCGACACAAAGTCACGACGTGCCCAACTGGTGCCACTCGACACAAGGTCACGACGTGCCCAACTGGTGCCACTCGACACAAGGTCACGACGTGCCCAACTGGTGCCACTCGACACAAGGTCATGACGTGCCCAACTGGTGCCACTCGACACAAGGTCACGACGTGCCCAACTGGTGCCACTCGACACAAGGTCATGACGTGCCCAACTGGTGCCACTCGACACAAGGTCACGACGTGCCCAACTGGTGCCACTCGACACAAGGTCTCGCCTCGTCACGGCGTGCCCTTCGACGCCGTGCAAGGTGGCACCACCGACTGCCACTGGCACAGTATTGGCGCAGAGTTGGGGGACGTTGGTCGTCTTGCCGTGTGATCGCCATGTCGCGCGCGCGCCCTCTCTCTCTCTCTCTCTCTCTCTCTCTCTCTCTCTCTCTCTCTCTCTCTCTCTCTCTCTCTCTCTCTCTCTCTCTCTCTCTCTCTCTGTCTCTGTCTCTGTCTCTGTCTCTGTCTCTGTCTCTGTCTCTGTCTCTGTCTCTGTCTCTGTCTCTGTCTCTGTCTCTGTCTCTGTCTCTGTCTCTGTCTCTGTCTCTGTCTCTGTCTCTGTCTCTGTCTCTGTCTCTGTCTCTGTTTGCAGTCGTGGCCCCAAAACAAAAATCTGTCTCTGTCTCTGTCTCTGTCTCTGTCTCTGTCTCTGTCTCTGTCTCTGTCTCTGTCTCTTCTCTGTCTCTGTCTCTATCTCTGTCTCTGTCTCTGTCTCTGTCTATCTGTCTCTGTCTCTGTCTCTGTCTCTGTCTCTGTCTCTGTCTCTGTCTTCTCTCTCTCTGTCTCTATCTCTATCTCTTCTCTATCTCTATCTCTATCTCTATCTCTATCTCTATCTCTATCTCTATCTTATCTCTATCTCTATCTCTATCTCTATCTCTATCTCTATTCTATCTCTATCTCTTCTCTATCTCTATCTCTTCTCGTTCCCTTGCTCCCTTGCTCCCTTGCTCTCGCAATGCCACATATATATGTGCGCTGCAGTGTGACGGCCAGGAGCGTTATTATAATTCAGATGTACGCACCATACGTCCTGAAAAGGCGACTGAAATGTGCGATGGCAGAAAACAAAGTAATGTGCTACATGCGACGGTCAATTATATCCCGTACATCTAATCAGACACAAACTAAATTTAAATTCGCTCAAATGTTTGAGCTACAGCTAATGTAAATTTCCAATTGTGCCATGCTCGGGAGCATTTCAGAACTATCTCGATGCATGAAACGGCGTCAAATGACGTGTAGTGTCGGGTCGACAGCCGGTGTGGTATAGGCCACCGGACGCAGAGGTGGGGCTTCAGTATCGGGACAGGACGGTCCCCACCAGACACAGAGGAGAGGTTCAGTATCGGGACAGGACGTTCCCCACCGGATTCAGAGGCACGCCTCAGTTTCGGGCGGGACAGTGTGCAGCCGGCGGGTTCAATCGCCTGCGCCGCCGTCGCCTGGCTATTTCTGCTGACGGGTCGTACGTCCTGGAGCCCGGCCAGACCGCCTGGCACCGATCACGTGTGTGACGCCCAGGGCCGGGACGGACCGAGCTCTGTCGGAAGAACCACGTGGCCCGCAGTAGGCACCGATCACGTGTGTGACGCCCAGGGCCGGGACGGACCGAGCTCTGTCGGAAGAACCACGTGGCCCGCAGTAGGCACCGATCACGTGTGTGACGTCCAGGGCCGGGACGGACCGAGCTCTGTCGGAAGAACCACGTGGCCCGCAGTAGCGCGTGGCCAGTGTTGTATGGGCGAACACAGTCATCGGTGTGGTGTGGGCAGCGGACGTGCAGACTCGACCGACTTGGCCGAGTACCGACTACGTTTAGTGGTCACCGTGCACTTGGCTGAGTACGCAGTGGAGACGTTACGTTGGAGTTCGTGGGCTGCGAGTTGTCGTAAACCGTTCGTCGTACGTTTTGGGCACGAGTGCATCTCCTGGTACACAGCAGGGTTATCTCGGGTGGAGGAGCTGAGCACATCTTGGCACACAGCCGACATGTGGACGCGTGATACGTTGACGCGTGACGTGCGGACGCGTGACGTGCGGACGCGTGACGTGCGGACGCGTGACGTGCGGACGCGTGACGTGCATGTGATGAGTTGACGCGTGACAGAGACGATTAGCGTGTGGTTGACGGCCCAGCGCTTCCGTCGGCTACATGTATATATATATATATATATATATATATATATATATATATATATATATATATATATATATATATATGCCCTGTAATGTACAGGATGAATCGAGCATGCTGTTCATGGGGTATGCACAAAAGCTATTTCGGGCGTATGTTGTAGTGCCTTCTGTCGGTGAAGAGTTACCCCGGCGTCGTGCTACACATGTGACCTGGATGATCTGTGGTGACCTGTGGTGACCTCGTCAGGTATCCGGTACTCGATGGACGTATGTGCCGACGAGGTGAAGGCGCTGTCGGCTCTGATGACCTTCAAGTGTGCGTGCGTCGACGTGCCTTTCGGTGAGTGGTGACGGGGGTGATATTTATAGTGATCACTGGGGTGGGATTGATAGTGATCACTGGGGTGAGGCTGATAATGATCATTGGGTGGGATTTAAGTGTTGAAATCGTCGACATGCCTTTCGGTGAGTGATCACTGGGGTGGAATTTGTGTTGGAATCCTGGATTTCGGGCAGGCCATGAAATTCGGAGATGGTAATAGCCCTCCTGTTTGTGACATCAGAAATTCGCTCTTGGCTTCCCATAAGTTTTGCGTAATCTATCAAGGATCAAAATTTGTAGTCATTGTGAACCAGCACCAGTCAACTTTTCAGCGAGAAGCACGGGACGACAATTTTCCGCAGCGAATGGTGGTGTGAGTGACATAAATCCGTGACCAGGCTGTTTTTCTAACCCTGGACAGGTTGAGATTGTACGGGCAAGATGCGCCTACAACACCAGTGGCTCGTTTTCTGGGTGTGCAGTTTGACCATCGTCTTACATACAGAGAACATATCAAAACACTCCGAGACAAATATTTTAGAGCAATTGCAATATTGAAGTGTGTTTCTCGTACGTCATACGGTGCTGATAGAAAGCCACTACACTTGCTGTATCGTAGTCTGATCCGCTCGAAGCTCGACTACGCGTGCTTTATATACGATGGCGCGTGTGCTACAACAAAGCGAACGCTTGATCCAGTACATCATGCTGTGGTGCGAATAATTATGGGGGCGTTTTGCACTTCTCCCACGGTTAGCGTGCTGGCGGATGCGCATGAGCCTCTACTGTCTGTGAGACGCGATATGCTGGGTCTTCGATTCGTCTGCAAATTGTGACAGTTCCCGACACACCCATCATATCCGGCGTTTTTTTCTCATGACATGCACGCGGTCCTTCGTAAACACATTAGGAGAGGAACGCCTTACTGTTTGCGAATAAGGACGCTCCTGGGACGAATGGAAATACGACCGCAAGGAATTCGGCAATATGAAGAACTGTCTACTCCTCCGTGGGAGCTGATCTCCCCCTCTATCGATATTTATCTCGCTGACATGGGAAAGCGAGACGTCACAAAAGAGGAGCTACACTTACACTCGTTAGAACATATATCCACAACGTATCAAAATTACCTCATCACCTACACGGATGGCTCGAAGATAAACACCGGAGTGGGAGGTGCCTTCGTGAGAGGATCCGTCACAAGATCATTCTCCCTGCCGCAACACGCCACGGTCTTCACTGCCGAGTTGATCGCCATCAACAAAGCACTGGCATACATCGAGGTTGATGACGAGGTTTTACATGTTATCCTGACTGACTCTCTCAGCGGTCTCTTGGCATTGCGTAGTTTCAATCCCCAAAACGTCGTTGTTCGAGACATTTTATTGCAACTCACTTCGCTCCATCGTATGGGAAAGCAGGTCTCACTTTGCTGGATTCCAGCACATGTAGGAATCCGTGGAAATGAGCTGGCAGATCAGGCTGCAGGGCGTGCGGCACACGCGCCATGACGTCGTGCGCTTCCACTTCCTGCTAGTGACCACTACCCAACTATATCATCATTTCTTTTCAGGCAGTGGCAGGAAAGCTGGGACCGAATAGACCTAAACAAATTGAAGCGAATCAAACCACACTTGGCACAGCTGTAGCCCTCGTTATTCAGTCGAACTAGAAGGGACGAAGTGGCCATCTGTCGTCTCAGAATTGGTCATACGCTAGCAACACATAGATACTTACTGTGCGGGGACCACCGTTACCTTCTGAGCGGTGACGGGAAGCCGTTTTGTCAAAGGTGCCATGCTCTCCTATCAGTACAGCACATATTGGTTGCGTGCCCCAGACTTGTACATGCGCGGAGACGTCACTTCGGGCGCACTACACCCTCGCTACGGGAAGTGTTAGGGGATGAATCCCCCTTTATACAATCGGGACAGCTATTCCGCTTCCTTGCAGAGGTTAAGTTTTCTGTGGTATATACGATGGTACTTAATACGATGACATGTATGTGGTAAGACCAGGATTGTTATGATGACATGATGATGATGATGATATGATGATGACGTCATGACAATAGATTTCATAATGTGTCGCATTTAGTAGCTTCAATCAGTTTCGCCTCTTAAAACTTGATATAATTGACGATGTTATGGGCGCTGCATGACCTCTGTAGTCGATGCGCCCCAAAACCGCAATAGCCAACCAACTGTGCGGGGACGACAGGCCGGAATGTGTGAAGTGTAATGCCGCGCTGACTGTGCATCATGTGCTGGTGGCGTGCCCAGCATATGCAGAAGAACGCAGGCGGCACTTCGGATATGATGCGAATACTCTGAGATTAGTGGACTTACTGGGAAACGATTCCCGATTTATATATAACAGAGCAGTTTTGAGCTTCCTCGCGGAGATACAATTTCAAGTGATATATGCACCTGCCTAGGTGATACCCTACTCCCCAGACATCTTTTAGTTGAACGTGACAATCTGACGCGTGTCTAAGCAAGTTTGTTATGGTGCAATAGAACCCACACGGGTTGACGCACCCTAAAACCCCAGTAATCATCATTACGATGGACAGGACAGCTGTCCAGCTGTTTGGTGGACTCGACGACGGGTTCGCCAGCTGTTCCACATGGTTTGCCACTGCTCTGAAATGTGTTCAGATTGAAGCTAATTTTGACCTCACGCGAAAAAAAAGTTAGGACTAATTTATCGCTAAGATGTGATAAAATACCCTTGAATGGCAAGCGGCGCAGTTACGAGAGCCCCCATTATATGGTCCATGATGCGAATGACACCGAAGTGCTGCCAGCAACAGTTGCTTACTAAATTGAAGTACCATTTTACGCCGTTAAATCGTTGATGATTTCGACGTCGTTGCACGCTTCGACGTCTTCAGCTGATTCAGCTTCGACGTCCCTTCCGTCGGCGAAAAAAAAATGTACTTCAGATCGTCGTGATCAGTTATCCGGTGTGGTCCCGACATTTTTTTCTAGAGTGACTGTCCAGCTGTCCAGTGTCTGGCTGTCCAGCTGTCCAGAGTCTGGCTGTCCAGCTGTCCATAGTCTGGCTGTCCAGCTGTCCAGAGTCTGACTGTCCAGCTGTCCATTGTCTGGCTGTCCGGCTATCCAGTGTCTGGCTGTCCGGCTGTCCGGCTGTCCATTGTCTGCCTGTCTGGCTATCCAATGTCTGGCTGTCGCGCAGTCCAGTGTCTGGCTGACGAACTATCCAGCGTCTGTCTTTCCGACTGCCCAATGTCTGGATCTCCGACTGTCCGGATGTCCGAATGTCCGGAGGTTCTGTCCGGTCCGGTGTTTGAACGTGTGCCCAGCGTGCAGTGCGGCTCGTCGGCTGAGACCTGGCGACAGGTCAGTCGCGTTGCCCACAGTCCAGGCGCTAGGGGGACCGCTCGACCCGTGGAACGGACTGTGACGGGTGGTGGGTGAGTATCCGTCTGACGGGTCAGTCGCCGGGGTTCGGGCCGCCCCACAGTCCAGGCGGATTAGGGGCGGCTCGGCCGCCGGGGGGGGGGGTGGTGGGTGGTCATCCGTCTGACGGGTCAGTCGCCGGTCGGCCCAGTCCAGGCGGATTGGGCACGGCTCGGCACCGCCGCGGAACGGACTGTGACGGGTGGTGGTGAGTCACCCGTCTGACAGGTCAGTCGCCGGGGTTCGGGCCGCTCCACAGTCGGGGCGGATTAGGGGGCACGGCTCGGCACCGCCAGTGGAACGGACTGTGGCGGGTGGTGAGGTGAGTCATCCGTCTGCGGTGTCTGGTGCTGTAACACTGGCAGAACTGGCACAGCCTCTGTGGCGGCCTGGTACCCGCTTCGCCCGTCATTCTCCTGAACTGCAGGCGGTGCGGTGTCGTTAAGGTCGGACCGGACGTTCTCGTGGCGTGGTTTGGGCCAGTTTGTGTCGTGTTTAGTGTGGGTTGTGTGGTCCACCCAGGGGCATTAGTTGGTTGATGGCTGTAGACTAGCAGAGCCGTGTCGAAATGGCCTCGTTAGCTGCTATAGGGACGTTCATCCGTGCCCGGTCTGCTCCCCCGGCCCCGTCTCCTCTTCAGACCTTCGTACCCACACAGCGGTGTTACGAGAAGCGTGCTGAAATCGCTATGATATGTTTGGTGCCAGGTCTGTTGGTGCCTGGATTTGCCGGGTTTCAGATTTCGATGCAATCTTGTTATCGTTACTGTATCACCTCTGGCTGTAAATGCAACCAAATGATAAGAAGCTGTACTGGTTGATGGTACCAAAAACGAATAATCGGTGACCATGCATTTCGGAATTCGTATTCTTATCATCAATAATGCTACTATTATTAATAATAATGATAATGCCCATGATTGTTAGTATTATTATTAGTAAGATATAACATTAATATTTTTAGTATCATCACCATTTTTCGGGGGGTGGGAGTGTTATTGTTTTCATGCTGTCATAGTCAGGTTCAAGTACCAAAACAACCGTGCCGATATGGGTCTAGTGCTGGTTTTTGGCAAGCTGAATATTTTTACCTGACCAAATTGTATTGAAGTGTCACCGCAGCAATTGCCTCCACTCCCCCCATCTGTGTTGGGAAGGCGATGACACAGCGATGGCTTCGCTGTCCGACAGGCGGTGCCAAGGCCGGCATCAGAATCGACCCGAACAAGTACTCGGAGAACGAGCTGGAAAAGATCACCCGCCGCTTCACCCTGGAGCTCGCCAAGAAGGGGTTCATCGGTGAGTCGGCGTAGCCGTAGCCACCGCCGTGGTCGTAGTTGGAATGTGAAGTGGTGACCGGTGGGACTTTGACAGAGCTGTGGCGTGGCTTTGACGGGCTGTGGTGGGTCTTTGGTGAGGATTTGGTGATGATTTAGTGAGGCTTTGGTGAAGCTAAGGCGGACCTATGAGGACCCTTTGGTGGTGCCCTGATCGGGGGTGTGGTGGTGAGGATGCCGTGAGTGCTGTTTGGCGGTGGTGGTGGTCGTGGTCGGAGGTGCAGATACGTTGGATGTTTCAGTCGAGTTGTGTTGAGGACGTCCGAGTCGGTTGAAGGTCGTTAGATGTTCGGGGAATGGGGCGGGAAGTCCATGAGGTAGAGTGCTGACGTCTCAGCCGGAAGGTTGTAGGTTCGAGTCCCACCTGTTCCCTTCTTTTCGCCCACGACCAGCCGTCGTGAGAGACTGGCCACGATGCAAGACGAAAGTAGTCGACTTGTCTTAAAAACCAATAGCCGACTAGATATTTTGGAAGGGCATCGCAAACGTCAGCTGAAGCATGCAATGCCCGTCCCTTCAAATGATGCCTTTTCATTTCAGTTGATTGTTTGACATAATGCTTTGCTAAGCGGTGCTAAAGGGGAGTAATGACAATTACTCCCGTAAGGTGTTAAGCATTCGCCAGAGCAGTCAACGTCAGCTTGAGCTCTGCGGATATGAGACCTCCAGCACGATGATCGATAGTCTATTCTTCGAACGACTTTCAGTCGGCGGGCACCAGGCGAAGACTACGGGTGAGAAGTTTCCCGACTTCCGGTCGTCCGTTTTCCCGCCGTCCGAGGAGTTTCCCTCCACCCGTTGGTTAAGTGCGCTGTAGCCTCGGTAGTTTTAATGACGGCTGATTGCATTATTACCTCTGTCGGCTGGGTGCGATGCTGATGTTTTCCCATCGGATACTAATTCCTGTCTGGTTCCTGTCTGGTTCCCGTCTGGTTCCTTTTTCAGTGGCTTGAATGCGGGCAAGAGTGGGTGTTTTCGACTGCGGTTTGATTGTGACAGCGGTCGGTGCGACTGCCGGACACACGCTGGTCTGGCGGTGGCTGGATCTCGAGCCGCGGCCACAGTCCTGGTCCGTGCTCCGGATCCAGGCCGCAGCCGTCTCCTGTGACATCTCCAGATCCAGGCGTAAACCCCCGGTCATACGGCGTGCAGTAGTCGCCCTCGGTGCGCCTCTCCGTTATCCGACGGCCATCCTGTGGTCAGACAGCGTGCAGTAGCCGCCCTCGGTGCGCCTCTCCGTTATCCGACGGCCATCCTGTGGTCAGGAGGATTTGTGTCCCGAGGGAATGGGTCCCGCGGCAGGTGAAGACCAGGTGCTGCACCAGGTGTGTCGTCTGCGCCTTCTATGAGGTGTCACATCCCGCCTAGGTGAGGCTACCAAAGCTCCACGTCCACCTCTACACCCGCCGCCTTCGTCAGCCAGCTGGCCCATGGGGGTGGCAGAAGTTGCAGCGCCGAAGCTGAAGACGTGTTCGTTGCGGCGCGTGATGCGTCAGCTCCGCCAACCAGGTCTCGCCGCCTGCGTGCCGTCTTGACCCCCCCCCCCGTCTCCGTGACTATTCTCGGAGGACACACCACAGCATTGATTTGGTGGTGATATGCCTGATGAGCAATACTGAACTTTCGTGAGGTGCAGTTCTGTAATGTTACGTGGTCGGTGTTTGTGCAGCGGGTGCTCCGGTCGAAGCATGTCGTCTTATTTCTGCCGTTGGCTAACATCACAGGCAGCCCAATTAAGTGGTTGCCCCTGCGTGGGCGCGGAATAGCTGCACTTGAGACAATGCCGAACGGGACGCCCACCACAGCCCAACGCCAGCCGGCGTCACGGCCATAATCTACCTTATCGTGACGACAATGTTCGATGGACGAGTCGCCGCCATATCGGCGTCGGCCATTTTATTGTCAGATACACGTTCCCAAACAACGATTAACCGTTCAAAGGTAACTGTGGGGATTGGCGTACGCGGCTTGACGGCGGCCGGCGGCGCTATCGATGTGAACGATAAGGCTCGTTGGGTGTTGTGTGTGGTGTCGCTGCTGACTTGTCTCTCGACACTGATGTCGTGTCTCTCGACACTGATGTCGTGTCTCTTGACACTGATGTCGTGTCTCTCGACACTGATGTATTGTCTCTCGACACTGGTGTCTTGTCTCTCGACACTGATGTCGTGTCTCTCGGCACTGATGTATTGTCTCTCGACACTGGTGTTTTGTCTCTCGACACTGGTGTCTTGTCTCTCGACACTGATGTCGTGTCTCTCGGCACTGATGTATTGTCTCTCGACACTGGTGTTTTGTCTCTCGACACTGGTGTCTTGTCTCTCGACACTGATGTCGTGTCTCTCGACACTGATGTATTGTCTATCGACACTGATGTCGTGTCTCTTGACACTGATGTCGCGTCTCTCGACACTGATGTCGTGTCTATCGACACTGATGTATTGTCTCTCGACACTGATGTCGTGTCTCTCGATAATGATGTCGTGTCTCTCGACACTGATGTCGCGTCTCTCGACACTGATGTCTTGTCTCTCGATACTGATGTCGTGTCTCTCGACACTGATGTCGTGTCTCTCGACACTGATGTCGTGTCTCTCGACACTGATGTCTTGTCTCTCGATACTGATGTCGTGTCTCTCGACACTGATGTCGCGTCTCTCGACACTGATGTCTTGTCTCTCGACACTGATGTATTGTCTCTCGATACTGATGTCGTGTCTCTCGACACTGATGTATTGTCTATCGACACTGATGTCGCGTCTCTCGACACTGATGTCGTGTCTCTCGACACTGATGTATTGTCTCTCGATACTGATGTCGTGTCTCTCGACACTGATGTCGCGTCTCTCGACACTGATGTCGTGTCTCTCGACACTGATGTATTGTCTCTCGATACTGATGTCGTGTCTCTCGACACTGATGTCGTGTCTCTCGACACTGATGTCGTGTCTCTCGACACTGATGTCTTGTCTCTCGATACTGATGTCGCGTCTCTCGACACTGATGTCGTGTCTCTCGACACTGATGTCGTGTCTATTGACACTGATGTCGCGTCTCTCGACACTGATGTCGTGTCTCTCGACACTGATGTCGCGTCTCTCGACACTGATGTCGCGTCTCTCGACACTGATGTCGTGTCTCTCGACACTGATGTATTGTCTCTCGACACTGATGTCGTGTCTATCGACACTGATGTCGTGTCTCTCGACACTGATGTCATGTCTCTCGACACCGATGTCGTGTCTCTCGACACTGATGTCGCGTCTCTCGACACTGATGTCGTGTCTCTTGACACTGATGTCGTGTCTCTCGACACTGATGTATTGTCTCTCGATACTGATGTCGTGTCTCTCGACACTGATGTCGTGTCTCTCGACACTGATGTCGCGTCTCTCGACACTGATGTCGTGTCTCTTGACACTGATGTCGTGTCTCTCGACACTGATGTATTGTCTATCGACACTGATGTCGTGTCTCTCGACACTGATGTCGCGTCTCTCGACACTGATGTCGTGTCTCTTGACACTGATGTCGTGTCTCTCGACACTGATGTATTGTCTCTCGACACTGATGTCTTGTCTCTCGACATTGATGTCTTGGGCTGTCGCGACCGTTGACCTGACCGTACGCTCGTCGGTATTGACCTGGGTTGCGACCTGGACTGTGCCCTTGACCAGGACTGATCGTGACCAACACTGTGACCGTGACTGTGACTGCGACTGACTGCGACTGACTGACTGTGATTTGTGACCGTGACCGTGATTTTGACCAGGACTGCGATTCGTGACCGTGATTTTGACCAGGACTATGACTGTGACTGACCGTGACAGTGACACTGACTGCGACTGACTGACTGACTGACTGACTGACTGACTGTGATTCGTGACCGTGACCGTGATTTTGACCAGAACTTTGTTTGGGACCGTGCGCTGGAGCCTGAGTGAGTCCCAAGACCGATTGCTGGACCTCGACCTTGACCGGAGCCGTGACCTGGCCGGGCTGTGACCGTGACCGTGACCGTGGCCGGAGGGCGGCCTGCTCGGCGCGCGTGCCGCCGTGTGCTGACCGTGCCAGTGGTGGTGTGTTGCAGGGCCCGGCATTGACGTGCCCGCTCCCGACATGGGCACCGGCGAGCGCGAGATGGCCTGGATCGCCGACACGTACGCAAAGACGATCGGTGAGTGGCGCCGGCGCGCTGATCGCCGGTCACCATCGCCCTGACCGGGCCGCCGTGACCGCCGCAGGGCCGGCCGGCGATGTGGCGGCGCCCGACCTGGGCACCGCCGAGCGTCAGATGGCCTGGGAAGCGACACGTACGCCACCACTATTCGTAAGGTGGTCTGCTGCGCTCAGCTGAACTAATGGCCTGGGTAATGTGGCTCTTATGACAGGGTCAGCTGAACTAATGGCCAGGTAATGTGGCCTCGCGCGCTATCGCCACCTACCATTAGTAAAGGGAGTGAAGTGGCCAGGTGATGTGGCCTCACGCGCTCAGCTGAGCTAATAAGGCTGAACTAATGGCCAGGTAATGTGGCCTCGCGCGCTCAGCTGAGCTAATAAAAGGGTCAGGTGAGCCACTGGCCAGGTGATGTGGCCTCACGCGCTCAGCTGAGCTAATGACAGGGTCAGGTTAGCCACTGGCCAGGTAATGTGGCCTCACGCGCTCAGCTGAGCTAATAACAGGGTCAAGTGAGCCAATGGCCAGGTGATGTGGCCTCACGCGCTCAGCTGAGCTAATGACAGACTCAGGTGAGCCAATGGCCAGGTGATGTGGCCTCGCGCGGTCAGCTGAGCTAATGACAGGGTCAGGTGAGCTTATGGCGGGGTTGGGCCAAGAAATGGTACGGTCAGACAGCCTGACGAAGGGTCAAGTGAGCTAATGCCTGGATCAGGTTTCTGACGTGGGACCAGATGAGCTGATAACCGTTAAGATGGCGAAACGTCAAGTAAGAGGAGGTGATGGCCGGTGAGGTGAGCCAGTAAGCTGAGTTAATGGTGGGCCAGGTGAGCTGACGGCGGGAAAGCGAACTGGTCCATAGGGTGAGATCAGTGGTGGAATGTGCCAATGGCGGGGACTGCCATCTACTGGCAATCTACTGCGATTACAGTTGTGCGCCACCTGTGCTGGCACGTGTCGGGCCGGTCGTGCTGTGTCACGACGCCCGGGGGCATCGCAGTCACGTGACTGGGCGTGTTGCAGGTCACCTGGACATCAACGCACACGCCTGTGTCACCGGCAAGCCAATCAACCAGGGCGGCATCCACGGCCGGATCTCGGCCACCGGTGGGTGTGACGACCTGACCTGACCTGACCTGTGACCTGTCGGCCGGGCAGGCGGCGGCACGGGTCTGGTCAGGGCACCGCCGGAGGTACACGGTGAACTGGTCACCACCGCCGAGCGGAGGCCCGTTCTGGTCCCCTGAGGGCGCAGTTTGACCAGCTGAGTGCGACTTGGTACCGGCTTGATGTTGATTTTGGCTTCCGTGTGGTGCGGTGGCGTGCAGCTGGGACAGCAGCTGCGAACTTTCATTTCTAGTAGACCAAACCAGCCAGGCTCATTCTCGTCATGGTGGTGTTGATGATGTCATATGTTTGCAAGCAGATCAGGTTTTGCCTGCGCCAACGTCATGTTATGTCTTCTGTATCGCGCCATTTTTCGGTGTCGTGTGTTTTGGTATGTTCGCCGGGCGACTTGCCCTTTGCGAATAGCGAGTTTCAGAACACTTGGTCCGGCACCCAGTATTGCCAGCGCGAGACTGAAGTCCACGAGCCGCGTGCCAGATTTGAGCTCGTCTCCCCGCGGTCGCAAATATCACCCTCGTCTGAGCTATTCACACCACATTTTATTAATGCTATTCATGCCTCTGACCTCACCCGTGTGACATGCCGGGACGCCACGTGACCTGACTCATGTGGTGTGACCTTGTGATGTGATGTGGTGCGACGTGACCTCGCACGGCCGGGCCGCCGACAGGACGCGGCGTGTTCCACGGTCTGGAGAACTTCATCATGGAGGCCAACTACATGTCCATGATCGGCCACACGCCCGGCTGGGGCGGCAAGACGGTCATCATCCAGGTACGGACGGCCCACCGGCTGCCCCACCGGCTGTCCCACCGGCTGTCCCACCGGCTGCCCACCGGCTGCCCCACCGGCTGCTCCACCGGCTGCTCCACCGGCTGTCCCACCGGCTGTCCCACCGGCTGCTCCACCGGCTGCCCCACCGGCTGTCCCACCGGCTGTCCCACCGGCTGCCCCGCCGGCTGTCCCACCGGCTGTCCCACCGGCTGCCCCACCGGCTGTCCCACCGGCTGCCCCACCGGCTGCCCCACCGGCTGTCCCACCGGCTGTCCCACCGGCTGCCCCACCGGCTGCCCCGCCGGCTGTCCCACCGGCTGCGCCGCGCCCGCTCCACTGCCGCCGGGGCTGTCAGCTGCCCACCCGCAGCGTGGCTGGATGGCTGGGGCCCAGCGGACGGCTGAGGGGTGGATCCAGCGGAGGTTCGGGGGTGGACTCAGCGGACGGCTGAGGAGTGGATCCAGCGGATGCTCGGGGCTGGACCGAGCGGAGGGTTGAGGAGTGGATCCAGCGGAGGGCTGCGGGAGCGGATCCAGCGATGGGTTGAGGGAGTGGACTTAGGAAGTGTGCCCAGTGTTGAACTAGAAGAGTGGGTCTGTGACCTCGACAGGGCTTCGGTAACGTGGGACTCCACACGATGTACGACGTGACCTGACGCTGGGTCTATGACCTCGACAGGGCTTCGGTAACGTAGGACTTCACACGATGTGCCACGTGACCTGACGCCGGGTCTGTGACCTCGATAGGGCTTCGGTAACGTGGGACTCCACACGATGCGTCACGTGACCTGACGCTGGGTCTGTGACCTCGACAGGGCTTCGGTAACGTGGGACTCCACACGATGCGCCACGTGACCTGACGCCGGATCTGTGACCTCGACAGGGCCTCGGTAACGTGGGACTCCACACGATGCGCTACCTGCACCGCGCCGGCGCCGTCTGCACGGGAATCAAGGAGTTGGACGGATCCATCTTCAACGCCGACGGCATCGACCCCAAGGTGCGGCACGGTGTACTGGAGTTCCGAGAAATCTGTGTGGATAATGACACCTATCAGGAACTTGTTCTTGCCTCGTGTGGATAGAGTTGTTGCCTGCTGAATTTACTTCCACGAAGCTGCGTAGCGTACAGCTGTAGTAACTGTTACTGTTTCGTCATACTCAATTCCTGGCATCTGTTCCTCAACAATATCGTCGGCAGATGCCATGCTCCTTTGTCAGTACCATCTTTTGCCTACACGTTTTCCTATCACATTGCCAAATTGTTAGACGTCATCAGGGGTTCTGCCGCCTTCGCCTGCTAGCCTTCACTCTACGGAAAGTGAATTCCGGGTCACTGATGCGATACCGTGGCCCCCGTACCCCAGCTGCAGTCGTACCTGGCGTCAGCGGACACAATCATGACCCGTGCACTGGTCCGGAGCTGGCGGGCGGCATGAAGGGCCCCTCGTGGCGCGCTGTCAATGACAGCCAGTCAACCGTGTCTCCGATTTCCATCTCCGATCTCGGAAGGGTGGGCGCCTTGATAGGCATTCGTTCATGTTGATTCTGACGAAGTTGGCGGGCGGAAGAAGATGTATCAAGTTTGTGTAGGCAAGGGTGTGAAGACAGTTGCTGACTTGAAGAATAGCAAGGAACGCTATGCCAACGTGTGATGGAGTTGACTGGAGGAAGTTGTGTGTCAATTAACATCTTCATTTTTGTCCATGGCATGACATGGTTACGATATTTATATCATGTCCTGTATTTTATCGCTCGTCTTGCGTGGTCAGAGTGTAAAATTATAGCAAAAGTGGAGTAAATGTGATCCATGAATCATGCTTCAAGAGAGTCAACGCGCACTTTACAGTACGCATGCCTTCTTTTAAACCTAATGCGAGCAAATAAACACTTGGGAAATGACCATTTACAACAGCAAATTAAGTGGATTATTAATCGTAGTGTAGAACTTTCGCATGCTGGAAAGTTCCTCTCGTTCTTTCAAGATTCTTTCAAATCTTGCGCCTCCAGCGTAGAGTAGCACGAGGCGCTCTAGCACTCCTCCCCTCTCGTTGTCCCTACCACTTTCATGCCAGTCCATCCCCGGTCACCAATACTGCGACCCTGACTGCGACCAATACTGCGACCCGTCGCACGCCCATTATTTGAAAAGTTGGCTGTTCGGCCTAACATTCTTGGCATTTAGAACATTATCATCTGAAGCAAATTATCCTCTCATTTTCTCGTTTGGATGTTGAATGGTGCTGTTTGACAATGAACTGCTCTGTGATAAAATTCACCGGAACGCGTAAGCTGATAGTACGATGACGTTTGAGACAAATATCTTCCCAGTATTCGAGTACCCCAAAGCTGTCCTCTCGCACGCTAGTCACGCTCAGACCACACGCATGCAGGACAGACCTGTCGGAAGTTCGCGCGAGACGTTCCGTGTAAATGGCGCGGTGTCGGGATGTGTTGCGAATGAGCCCCGCAGACGGTGGCGGGGTGTGTTGCGAATGAGCCCCGCAGACGGTGGCGGGATGTGTTGCGAACGAGCCCCGCAGACGGTGGCGGGATGTGTTGCGAACGAGCCCCGCAGACGGTGGCGGGATGTGTTGCGAATGAGCCCCGCAGACGGTGGCGGGATGTGTTGCGAATGAGCCCCGCAGACGGTGGCGGGATGTGTTGCGAATGAGCCCCGCAGACGGTGGCGGGATGTGTTGCGAATGAGCCCCGCAGACGGTGGCGGGATGTGTTGCGAACGAGCCCCGCAGACGGTGGCGGGATGTGTTGCGAATGAGCCCCGCAGACGGTGGCGGGATGTGTTGCGAACGAGCCCCGCAGACGGTGGCGGGATGTGTTGCGAATGAGCCCCGCAGACGGTGGCGGGATGTGTTGCGAATGAGCCCCGCAGACGGTGGCGGGATGTGTTGCGAACGAGCCCCGCAGACGGTGGCGGGATGTGTTGCGAATGAGCCCCGCAGACGGTGGCGGGATGTGTTGCGAACGAGCCCCGCAGACGGTGGCGGGATGTGTTGCGAATGAGCCCCGCTGACGGTGGCGGGATGTGTTGCGAATGAGCCCCGCAGACGGTGGCGGGATGTGTTGCGAACGGGCCCGCAGACGGTGGTGCCGCCAACCATTGACCAGTTCACTGCGTTCTCGGCGCTACACAGCCGGATTAGTTGACACGCTAATGCGCTAATTGGCGACGTACAAGCCTAATTAACACGAGCCATGTTTCGTTTGTCGGGGCGCGTAAGTCCGACTCGTGCTTGTTGCTGCGTCTGCCAATTTGAATCTGTTCTGGGCCTGACCCGACCTGACCTGGCCGTGACCGCGACAGGAGCTGGAGGAGTGGAAGCTGGAGCACGGCACCATCGTCGGCTTCCCGGGAGCCGAACCCTACAAGGGCGAGGACCTTCTGTTCGAGAAGTGTGACATCCTGGTGCCTGCCGCCGTCGAGAAGTGTATCAACAAGAGCAACGCGTCCAAGATACAGGCCAAGGTGAGCGCGCCAGGTTAATGTCACAATGGGAGAGCCGGGTCAGGGTGGTCGCGTCAGGTCAATGTTACCATGGGAGAGCCAGGTCAGAGTGGTCGCGCCAAGTCAATGTTACCATGGGAGAGCCAGGTCAGGGTGGTCGCGCCAGGTCACTGTTACCATGGGAGAGCCAGGTCAGGGTGGTCGCGTCAGGTCAATGTTACCATGGGAGAGCCAGGTCAATGTTACCATGGGAGAGCCAGGTCAGAGTGGTCGCGCCAGGTCAATGTTACCATGGGAGAGCCAGGTCAGGGTGGTCGCGCCAGGTCAATGTTACCATGGGAGAGCCAGGTCAATGTTACCATGGGAGAGCCAGGTCAATGTTACCATGGGAGAGCCAGGTCAGGGTGGTCGCGCCAGGTCACTGTTACCATGGGAGAGCCAGGTCAGGGTGGTCGCGCCAGGTCAATATCACCATGGGAGAGCCAGGTCAGGGTGGTCGCGCCAGGTCACTGTTACCATGGGAGAGCCAAGTTAGGGTGGTCGCGCCAGGTCACTGTTACCATGGGAGAGCCAAGTTAGGGGTGGTCGCGCCAGGTCACTGTTACCATGGGAGAGCCAGGTCAGGGTGGTCGCGCCAGGTCAATGTTACCATGGGAGAGCCAGGTCAGGGTGGTCGCGCCAGGTCACTGTTACCATGGGAGAGCCAAGTTAGGGTGGTCGCGCCAGGTCACTGTTACCATGGGAGAGCCAGGTCAGGGTGGTCGCGCCAGGTCACTGTTACCATGGGAGAGCCAGGTCAGGGTGGTCGCGCCAGGTCACTGTTACCATGGGAGAGCCAAGTTAGGGTGGTCGCGCCAGGTCACTGTTACCATGGGAGAGCCAGGTCAGGGTGGTCGCGCCAGGTCAATGTTACCATGGGAGAGCCAGGTCAGAGTGGTCGCGTCAGGTCAATGTTACCATGGGAGAGCCAGGTCAGGGTGGTCGCGTCAGGTCAATGTTACCATGGGAGAGCCAGGTCAGAGTGGTCGCGTCAGGTCAATGTTACCATGGGAGAGCCAGGTCAGAGTGGTCGCGTCAGGTCAATGTTACCATGGGAGAGCCAGGTCAATGTTACCATGGGAGAGCCAGGTCAATGTTACCATGGGAGAGCCAGGTCAGGGTGGTCGCGCCAGGTCAATGTCACCATGGGAGAGCCAGGTCAATGTTACCATGGGAGAGCCAGGTCAGAGTGGTCGCGCCAGGTCAATGTTACCATGGGAGAGCCAGGTCAATGTTACCATGGGAGAGCCAGGTCAGGGTGGTCGCGCCAGGTCACTGTTACCATGGGAGAGCCAGGTCAGGGTGGTCGCGCCAGGTCAATGTCACCATGGGAGAGCCAGGTCAGAGTGGTCGCGCCAGGTCACTGTTACCATGGGAGAGCCAGGTCAGAGTGGTCGCGCCAGGTCAATGTTACCATGGGAGAGCCAGGTCAGGGTGGTCGCGCCAGGTCAATGTCACCATGGGAGAGCCAGGTCAATGTTACCATGGGAGAGCCAGGTCAATGTTACCATGGGAGAGCCAGGTCAATGTTACCATGGGAGAGCCAGGTCAGGGTGGTCGCGCCAGGTCAATGTTACCATGGGAGAGCCAGGTCAGGGTGGTCGCGCCAGGTCAATGTTACCATGGGAGAGCCAGGTCAGAGTGGTCGCGCCAGGTCAATGTTACCATGGGAGAGCCAGGTCAGGGTGGTCGCGTCAGGTCAATGTTACCATGGGAGAGCCAGGTCAATGTTACCATGGGAGAGCCAGGTCCGAGTGGTCGCGTCAGGTCAATGTTACCATGGGAGAGCCAGGTCAATGTTACCATGGGAGAGCCAGGTCAATGTTACCATGGGAGAGCCAGGTCAGAGTGGTCGCGCCAGGTCAATGTTACCATGGGAGAGCCAGGTCAGGGTGGTCGCGCCAGGTCAATGTTACCATGGGAGAGCCAGGTCAGGGTGGTCGCGCCAGGTCAATGTCACCATGGGAGAGCCAGGTCAATGTTACCATGGGAGAGCCAGGTCAGAGTGGTCGCGCCAGGTCAATGTTACCATGGGAGAGCCAGGTCAGAGTGGTCGCGCCAGGTCAATGTTACCATGGGAGAGCCAGGTCAGGGTGGTCGCGCCAGGTCAATGTTACCATGGGAGGTCAATGTTACCATGGGAGAGCCAGGTCAGGGTGGTCGCGTCAGGTCAATGTTACCATGGGAGGCCAGGTCAATGTTACCATGGGAGAGCCAGGTCAGGGTGGTCGCGCCAGGTCAATGTTACCATGGGAGAGCCAGGTCAGGGTGGTCGCGCCAGGTCACTGTTACCATGGGAGAGCCAGGTCAGAGTGGTCGCGCCAGGTCAATGTTACCATGGGAGAGCCAGGTCAGGGTGGTCGCGCCAGGTCACTGTTACCATGGGAGAGCCAGGTCAGAGTGGTCGCGCCAGGTCAATGTCACCATGGGAGAGCCAGGTCAGGGTGGTCGCGCCAGGTCACTGTTACCATGGGAGAGCCAGGTCAGAGTGGTCGCGCCAGGTCAATGTTACCATGGGAGAGCCAGGTCAGGGTGGTCGCGCCAGGTCACTGTTACCATGGGAGAGCCAGGTCAGAGTGGTCGCGCCAGGTCAATGTCACCATGGGAGAGCCAGGTCAGGGTGGTCGCGCCAGGTCACTGTTACCATGGGAGAGCCAGGTCAGAGTGGTCGCGCCAGGTCAATGTCACCATGGGAGAGCCAGGTCAGGGTGGTCGCGCCAGGTCACTGTTACCATGGGAGAGCCAGGTCAGAGTGGTCGCGCCAGGTCAATGTTACCATGGGAGAGCCAGGTCAGGGTGGTCGCGCCAGGTCAATGTTACCATGGGAGAGCCAGGTCAGGGTGGTCGCGCCATGGGAGGGGTCAATGTTACCATGGGAGAGCCAGGTCAATGTGGTCGCGCCAGGTCAATGTTACCATGGGAGAGCCAGGTCAGGGTGGTCCGCCAGGTCAATGTTACCATGGGAGAGCCAGTCAATGTTACCATGGGAGAGCCAGTCAGGGTGGTCGCGCCAGGTCAATGTTACCATGGGAGAGCCAGGTCAGGGTGGTCGCGCCAGGTCAATGTTACCATGGGAGAGCCAGGTCAGAGTGGTCGCGCCAGGTCAATGTTACCATGGGAGAGCCAGGTCAGGGTGGTCGCGCCAGGTCAATGTTACCATGGGAGAGCCAGGTCAGGGTGGTCGCGCCAGGTCAATGTTACCATGGGAGAGGCCAGGTCAATGTTACCATGGGAGAGCCAGGTCAGGGTGGTCGCGCCAGGTCAATGTTACCATGGGAGAGCCAGGTCAGGGTGGTCGCGCCAGGTCAATGTTACCATGGGAGAGCCAGGTCAGGTGGTCGCGCCAGGTCAATGTCACCATGGGAGAGCCAGGTCAGGGTGGTCGCGCCAGGTCAATGTTACCATGGGAGAGCCAGGTCAGAGTGGTCGCGCCAGGTCAATGTCACCATGGGAGAGCCAGGTCAGGGTGGTCGCGCCAGGTCAATGTTACCATGGGAGAGCCAGCAGTGCGCCAGGTCAATGTTACCATGGGAGAGCCAGGTCAGGGTGCGCGCCAGGTCAATGTTACCATGGGAGAGCCAGGTCAGGGGGTGGTCGCGCCAGGTCAATGTCACCATGGGAGAGCCAGGTCAGGGTGGTCGCGCCAGGTCAATGTTACCATGGGAGAGCCAGGTCAGGGTGGTCGCGCCAGGTCAATGTTACCATGGGAGAGCCAGGTCAATGTTACCATGGGAGAGCCAGGTGTGGTCGCGCCAGGTCAATGTTACCATGGGAGAGCCAGGTCAGGGTGGTCGCGCCAGGTCAATGTTACCATGGGAGAGCCAGGTCAATGTTACCATGGGAGAGCCAGGTCAGAGTGGTCGCGCCAGGTCAATGTTACCATGGGAGAGCCAGGTCAGGGTGGTCGCGCCAGGTCAATGTTACCATGGGAGAGCCAGGTCAGGGTGGTCGCGCCAGGTCAATGTTACCATGGGAGAGCCAGAGCCAGGTCAATGTTACCATGGGAGAGCCAGGTCAGGGTGGTCGCGCCAGGTCAATGTTACCATGGGAGAGCCAGGTCAATGTTACCATGGGAGAGCCAGGTCAGGAGGTCAATGTTACCATGGGAGAGCCAGGTCAATGTTACCATGGGAGAGCCAGGTCAGAGTGGTGGTCGCGCCAGGTCAATGTTACCATGGGAGAGCCAGGTCAGGGGTCAATGTTACCATGGGAGAGCCAGGTCAATGTTACCATGGGAGAGCCAGGTCAAAGTGGTCGCGCCAGGTCAATGTTACCATGGGAGAGCCAGGTCAGGGTGGTCGCGCCAGGTCAATGTTACCATGGGAGAGCCAGGTCAGGGTGGTCGCGCCAGGTCAATGTCACCATGGGAGAGCCAGGTCAATGTTACCATGGGAGAGCCAGGTCAGGGTGGTCGCGCCAGGTCAATGTTACCATGGGAGAGCCAGGTCAGAGTGGTCGCGCCAGGTCAATGTTACCATGGGAGAGCCAGGTCAGGGTGGTCGCGCCAGGTCAATGTCACCATGGGAGAGCCAGGTCAATGTTACCATGGGAGAGCCAGGTCAGGGTGGTCGCGCCAGGTCAATGTTACCATGGGAGAGCCAGGTCAGGGTGGTCGCGCCAGGTCAATGTCACCATGGGAGAGCCAGGTCAATGTTACCATGGGAGAGCCAGGTCAGGGTGGTCGCGCCAGGTCAATGTCACCATGGGAGAGCCAGGTCAGAGTGGTCGCGCCAGGTCAATGTTACCATGGGAGAGCCAGGTCAATGTTACCATGGGAGAGCCAGGTCAGAGTGGTCGCGCCAGGTCAATGTTACCATGGGAGAGCCAGGTCAGGGTGGTCGCGCCAGGTCAATGTTACCATGGGAGAGCCAGGTCAATGTTACCATGGGAGAGCCAGGTCAGAGTGGTCGCGCCAGGTCAATGTTACCATGGGAGAGCCAGGTCAATGTTACCATGGGAGAGCCAGGTCAGGGTGGTCGCGTCAGGTCAATGTTACCATGGGAGAGCCAGGTCAATGTTACCATGGGAGAGCCAGGTCAATGTTACCATGGGAGAGCCAGGTCAGAGTGGTCGCGCCAGGTCAATGTTACCATGGGAGAGCCAGGTCAATGTTACCATGGGAGAGCCAGGTCAGAGTGGTCGCGCCAAGTCAATGTTACCATGGGAGAGCCAGGTCAATGTTACCATGGGAGAGCCAGGTCAATGTTACCATGGGAGAGCCAGGTCAGGGTGGTCGCGCCAGGTCAATGTTACCATGGGAGAGCCAGGTCAGAGTGGTCGCGCCAGGTCAATGTTACCATGGGAGAGCCAGGTCAATGTTACCATGGGAGAGCCAGGTCAGAGTGGTCGCGCCAAGTCAATGTTACCATGGGAGAGCCAGGTCAGGGTGGTCGCGCCAGGTCAATCTTACCATGGGAGAGCCAGGCTACAGTGGGCGTGCCAGGTCAGTGTCGCCAGCGGCGAGGCAGGTCAAGGAGGCGGTGACATACCGTGAGGCGTGGGAGCAAGATGGCAAGATGAAGGCAGGAACGGAATTCATGTTCGCCGTACTCGGAAGCAGCTCCTTGCGTACATCGTCTGGAGTTTGCACGTGTCGTCGTGTAGGCTGCTGGAAATGTTGGGACTTTTGAGCTATGGAGATAGCTGGTTAAACCTTCAATTGAGCCGCCATGTGTCATGTCCGTCATGTGACCTTGACACCATGGTACCCGGAATTCCTGAAATATGTTGATTTATGCACCTTTAAAAAAAACGACTGCATGAAGCGCTGCAAAATTTGTTTGTCGCCCCGATAGCGCAGTTGTTTTTAGCGCCGGCCTGCATCGGCCTTCTGAGTTCAGTGCAGGACAAATTTGACGGAACGAAAGTTCTGCCAACATGTATGTGCCAGTTAGGGTTCGAGTCGCTTCACGCGCTGGTGTAGCTGCAGCTGAGAAGGTCAGCTGGCAACTGGCCTGATACGGCCAGAGACATGGCAGTGGGGCGGTCGGGTTGGTGCACTGACACTGACGGTACGTTAAACTCTCGGTCAAAGTAATGTCTGTGGACCGGAGTTCCTAGATTTGATGGTGATGTCATTGTTCCCGCAATAACCTCTACTTAGCACAGGACCCCATCCAATAAAATCACCCCAGCGAATGTATGGACTAAGGTTGTTATTTGTTTTTGTTTTTGATGATGGTAATATTTGGACACCGATGACTCCAATCGCAAGCGTGTGCAGCAAAACGGTCACCCATAGCTACCTAAAGCAGCATGTGCTTGGAATCAGTGAGCTAGTGGAAAATGCATCCCCACGCGATGGTAGGTCCCCCACCTGAGAGCATCCCCGAGGGGAATCCCGCCTCGGCGCGGTTCTCCACCGGGGTGGTCAGGGCGGCTGTGTCGGGGGACCATAGAGCCGTGCCAGCTGGCAGAGCTGGGGCTCGCTGAGCTGACGCCCGCGGGCCAATTGCGCAGGTTACGTCAGTTACAGTTACAGTTACACCGTTACACCGTCAGTTATACCGTGCCGGCTGAGTTGTCGCGTGGTTCTCAGATCATCGGAGAGGCGGCCAACGGCCCCATCACGCCCGCCGCCGACCGGATCCTGCAGTCTAATGGCGTGCTGGTGGTACCCGACCTGTACCTCAACGCCGGTACGTGTCGCCAGGCGCCAGTGTCGGTGTGTGTGGCCCGGCGCCAGTGTCGGTACGTGTCGCCCGGCGCCAGTGTCGGTGTGTGTGGCCCGGCGCCAGCGTCGGTGTGTGTCGCCCGGCGCCAGTGTCGGTGTGTGTAGCCCGGCGCCAGTATCGGTGTGTGTGGCCCGGCGCCAGTGTCGGTGTGTGTGGCCCGGCGCCGGTGTCAGTGTCGCCCGGCGCCAGTGTCGGTGTGTGTGTGGCCCGGCGCCGAGTGTCGGTGTGTGTGGCCCGGCGCCAGTGTCGGTACGTGTCGCCCGGCGCCAGTGTCGGTTTGTGTGTGGCCCAGCGCCAGTGTCGGTGTATGTCGCCAGCGCCCGTGTCGTGTATGTGTGGCCCGGCTCCAGTGTCGGTACGTGTCGCCCGGCACCAGTGTCGGTATGTGTGGCCCGGCGCCAGTGTCGGTGTGTGTCGCCCGGCGCCAGTGTCGGTGTGTGTGTGTGGCCCGGCGCCAGTGTCGGTGTGTCGCCCGGCTCCAGTGTCGGTACGTGTCGCCCGGCGCCAGTGTCGGTGTGTGTGTGGCCCGGCTCCAGGTGTCGGTACGTGTCGCCCGGCGCCAGTGTCGGTGTGTGTCGCCCGGCGCCAGTGTCAGTGTGTGTCGCCCGGCGCCAGTGTCGTGTAGTGTGTGGCCCGGCGCCAGTGTCGGTGTGTGTCGCCCGGCGCCAGTGTCGGTGTGTGTGGCCCCGCGCCAGTGTCGGTGTGTATGTGGCCCGCGCTCCAGTGTCGGCTACGTGTCCGCCCGGCGCCAGTGTCGGTGTGTGTCGCCCGGCGCCAGTATCGGTGTGTGTCGCCCGGCGCCAGTGTCGGTGTGTGTCGCCCGGCGCCAGTGTCGGTATGTGGCCCGCGCCAGTGTCGGTGTGTGTGGCCGGCGCCAGTGTCGGTGTGTGTCGCCCGGCGCCA
>JAOTOM010002926.1:0-124425 GCA_034440615.1 Ashinkailepas kermadecensis
TATCCTCTAAGAGTAGGCTTGTTGACGCATTTTTCTCCAAATCCAGGATTCAAAAGTGAGTATTATTGTACTTTAAGGTATTTAAGGACAAGTAGTACACACATTTCACCCCCATTAAGGAAACAAGGGGAATAGGTTTTTGCCTGCGAACCAAAAAGCATGTATTTGCAGAGGAAATGAGCTAGTATATCATGTTAACTACATTCATAAACATGGCATTGGGAGAGAAATTACAAGAATTCAAAAATGACCTTGAAGTACAAATTTACCCCAACATATACATCAACCACCAAAAGAAGATATCCAAAATATCACAAGGCAACAGGAAAAATCAGCTTGCATTAATACGTGGAATTATGGAAGAAACGAAGACAGTACCTATGTTTAACAAATTGAACAACATATAAATGGTCATCCATGAATTGTTATGCTTTGAGGAAAGGGCGAATTCTTCCAGATCACTATGCTCTCATCACGAGCAGTTCCAGGCAACCACAAAGGGCCATCGAATTCAGTGGACAATGACTTGCATCCATTTTGTTTAACTCCATGGACTTCAGCCAAGTTCCTATGTGTGTTTCTGAACGCTTCTTTGAAATTCATGCTATTTTCGGTGCAGACAGTTTGGGTACCAAGAGCCGTCACATCTTTGGCCTTTGGAAAATTCATAATTTAAAAAACTGAGCCTTGGACCATGCAGAACAGCTGATCCAGAAATGACATCATGTAATGGCCATTTATTGCAATAATTGTATGATTGGCCGGAGTTAAACTATGTAGCAACACCATGGTTTGATTTATATCCTTCAATCATATAATTGGGGCGGAATATTTTCAGATATCCGACTTTAACTTGGAGATCATTCTTTTCTTCTTGTTTGTAATATTCGGAGCTGTATTTTGAATGTTTAAGTCGGTTTTGGCATCCGTTTATGACAGAATAATATGCTTGAACTATTCTCAAACAGTACACTCAACCATCGTTAGAAAAGGAGGAATGGATTTCCGGACCGGATGATGCTCTAGATCAGGGTTTCCCAAACCCATGGTCGCGACCCTTTTAAGGGTCGCGAAGACTTTTCTGAGGGTCGCGGACGGTCTGAAATGCATATGCATGAATTTTAACATTACGAAGATTAAAGTGCTTTTTTGATTGCCTAATTTTGAAAACGACAATCCAGAATTCTGAAAATTAACTGATCGGAGACGTTAAACCATATTTAAGTTCGGGATGCAAACAGAAATAGATCTAGCGAGGTGTGTGATGTACAAGCTTGCATACAGATAGCGGCAATGATTTCAGTTTCAGAGATCGTGGGAACAGTTGCACTTGTATGCAGTGTTCCCTTCCGTTCCCACGGTGGTGGACTTCTCAAACCAGAGGGGATGCTCATATCGCTGGTCACTGATTGGCTGCATTCAAATCTAGTGCAAGTTGATTGGCTGCATTTCAATGCAGTGCAAGCTTCCGTTTCCGCCGAATGCCCGTTTCAACGAACTTGTGGTCATCCTCAATAGATTGAACGGTCATTGTATTGTTGTTGGCCTTGCTGAAAACATTAGCGTCTGGTATGGTGAGTGAACTTTTTTACCATTTTCATAACAATTACTATCAAAATATTGGACTCTGTTGAGTGTGATACAATCATGATGAGCAAGTGGAGCGAAGTGTTACTGTTATGTCCAATAAAAATCGAGTTGAAAATGTACTTTTGGAAAAATTTCAGTGTTCCGCTGACTTTGGAAACGATTTGCGTGTGATTTTCTGTTGTTACGTAGTCAAAGTCAAGTGTGTCAAAGACACCATGTTTTATTTACTGAATTGGAGAGGATGGATGTAAGAAGACGATTAACAATTCATATTAAAGTTTTCTTAGCATCTAGTGGCCGGAGAAATACCTATTTTCAGTAATTTTTCTGTTGAATACCTGGAATTGTTTCGTAAAGTTTGAATTTCAAACTGACTAACAGGCAACCAAGAGTTTATGATAAAAACGCGCGCGTCGGTGCTAAAGTATTTACTGGACAATGAATAATGAAGAATATAATTAAGTCAGCAATAATAAGTTTTTCAGATATAAGTCTGATTTTTTAAATATGGCTTTACTGAGATGAGAGACCGATCTGGGACCGTACGACCCCAATGTGTTCAATACCTACAAGTCCTCGCAAATGAATTTATGAAAGAAAATAAACTGAAGCGTCACCTGCATTCAGTTCATCCTGATTTCACTGAGAAACCTCTAAGTTACTGGAAGGACAAGGAAGTACAAGCCAAACGAAGTCGGATCGATGCTCCATCTAGCGCAGCTTTTTCTCTGGAAAAAGCTTCTCTGGCATCCTTCGAGGTGGCGTGGATGATTGCGAAATGCAAAAAATATCACACAATCGGAGAGGAACTGGTGAAGCCAGCAGCAGTGGCAATGGTGAAGGCTATTGGTGGAGCTGATATTGCGAGTAAAATCGAATCGGTTCCACTTTCGGACAACAGCACCAAACGGAGAATTGAGCTGATTTCTGGGGACATTTTGGCTCAATTGATTGCTGCATTGAAAAAGGCAGGCAGATTTTCATTGCAGACTGACGAATCGGTTGATATTTCGGGTAACCCCAACTGATGGTTTTTGTGAGGTACAAGGGAGAAGACGACATTCGTGAAGAATTTCTCTTCTGCAACGCCATGTCAACCACAACCACCGGAGAAGACATTTTCAATATGATCGATACATTCTTCAAGAAACACCAACTGGATTGGTCAAATTGTTTGGCTGTATGCACCGACGGAGCTCCCTCGATGATGGGAAGTCGCCAAGGTTTTGTGAGTCGGGTGAAAGTGGAAAACCCCGATGTCATTATAATCCACTGTTTCCTGCACCGAGAAAACCTCCCTTCTCGTGCTTTGCAACCAGAGCTTCATGCAGTCTTGCATGATGTCATCCAAATTGTGAACTTCATCAAAGCGAGGGCTTTGAATTCACGCATATTCCACAAAATGTGTGAAGAGATGGGTTCGAAACATCAAGATTTGCTGTTTCACTCCGACGTCCGTTGGCTGTCTCGTGGTAAGATTCTTGGAAGGGTTCTTGAGCTTCGCACTGAAATTGAGATATTTATGTGCGAGAAAAACATGCTCTCGCAGATCGTTTCAAAGATGCTGCCTGGCTGGCGAAACTTGCATATTTGGGTGACATCTTTATGCATCTGAATGAACTGAATTCAGACATGCAGGGCCGAGGTCATACCATGGTGGACATTGGTGAGAAAATTATCTCGTTCAAGAAAAAAATTGCTCTTTGGAGAGCAAAAATGGCCAGAGGGAGGACAGCAGCTTTTCCAGAGCTAAGTGCTATGCTCGAAGATTCCGTAAAAATATCTTTCGATGGGATCAAAGATGTTCTTGAAGAACATCTGAAGAATCTTCAAGAAGAAATTAACAAATATTTTCCTGAAAATGTCGAGCTGAAAAAGCATAGCTGGATCAGGAATGTGTTCAGCGTCGATGTCAGTGAAGTTGGAGAGGATATTCCTGGATTCCAAGAAGAGCTTATAGATCTCCAAGAGAACCAAGTGGAGAAAGAAAACTTAGAGAACCTCCAGTGTTCACAATTTTGGACTAAGCTGAAAGATAAGCCCATTTTGTCTCTGGAGGCTGAGAAAGCTCTTCTTCCCTTCCCGACGACATATCTAAGCGAGCAAGGGTTTTCATGCCTGGTTACTATCAAAACGAAAGCAAAAAACCGCTTGGATCCGCAGCACGATTTGCGTTGTGCTCTGACAATGAACATCAAACCAAACTTTGAAGATCTTGTTCGCCAAATGAAGCAGTTTCACGGCAGCCATTGAGACTTTTCGTTTGTAAATACATAGTTTCTTTTTTTCACGCAATACAGTTGGTTTGGTTTTAGATGAGTTTTGTTTCGTTAAGTTCGTTTTAAATTCATGTGAATTTGTTTTAAATTAGTTTTTATCGAAGTGTTGGTAAAAAATTACTTAACAGAGGTAAATTTCATTTTTATATTGTAATATTTAGTATAAATATAAAGTAGCACTATGAATATTTGTAGCAAAAAAATCTTAACTGCCATTGCATGTGCGTGCACTCATTTAGGGTCGCCGAGTAGGGTTAAGATTTTATTTAGGGTCGCGGCCGAAAAAGTTTGGGATAGGTGGCTCTAGATGGTCGAAATCCTCGACCAAGCTGTTTTCCTAAACATGACCAGGACTCGAATGGAACTTAAGTCCCTAAGAGCTCCATTAGTGCTCTATTTACATGTATTTTTTTAAGGGATGCATGGCCACAAATCCCATACATATTATCTTTTTTGCACTGCCCTTGGGCAAACTTTCCGCCAAGCGCACTCAGTGTACCTTTTCCTGCAGGGGGCATGTGCCTTCTGTGCACCAGCTGATGCATACAGTGCACCTCAAGTTGCTAAGCTTTACAGTCTGGGGCCTGGCCATGCGGAAATGATACCCCAATGCATATGCACTCCAGTAAGAAAATGGCATTCATTATGCATAGTAATTCACAAGCAATGAAAGCTTTGAAATATCAGCGTAGTTAGAAATGAAGATATTTCCAACAAAATGCACTTTCATATTGCCATCAAAGTACTGTAATAATTTCAACATACAAATACTGGCAACCAGAAAGCTTTTGAAAACAATTTTGACAACCTACATCAGTAGATACTTGCCCCTTATTATACAACATGCCTTACCTTCTTACTACGTCACATGGGGTAGAGAGCAGATAGTAAGGCATAGATCATGCCAGATATGCTTAATATTTGTGCAATCTCATGGTTTCCATACGCCAGGCAATGGTTGTGGAACTATGGGTATAGATATTTGCCATAGCACGAATTGTCGTCCCATCTGGTGTGCATGCACAGTCAAGATTAGAATATTCCAATAACTAGCTAGGCATAGGCAAGCCTAGGTTCTTATTTGGCGAATCCAGCTATTCATTCCATCAAGTTTTAAGGGTCAGAAACGATACCAGGTTGAAGTGTGTTGACCGTTTGTTGCATTCTATGAACCGAAGAAATTCTGCACGTTATCTAAAAACGTGTTCAGTAGCCTAGAAATCCATACAATAGTCCACAGTCGAATATTTCCTGTATTAACAATCAAGAAGCACCGTATTCCCAACAGTAACACTCTGATGTCTGCACTGCGCCCCACGGATGAAAGCTTAGCCAGGTTTAACACCTATTTCGCATGCTTATGTGACATCACCGTGCATATCAATTTCCTGGTAGATTGTACTAGAATTCTCGCACATTCCTGCTTACATCATCAGGGCTGGAGCAAGAAAACATACTAGATTCCGTTGTACCCTTTAGTAACTAGTACCCAAACCAAATCATGAAGCCAAGTTCCTCTTGAGGGTCCATTGAATGTTTCACCGCTACCTGCTGACAAGTGTAGATCTTCATTCTAGCGGCGCCAGACGTGAGCAGACGAACTTTTAGTGAATGATTGGTATATCTAAGATGTGTATTACAAAATTAGCTAAGTGTAACTAATCCATCATCTAATAAAAACATATCGCCACCAAATTCCACTAATGGCCCTATCGCTGAGAGAAACCCCACACCCTCTGCCATCACCGCTGACTCGGATATAGCAGTTTACAACAGATTTTTGGGGCGGCGGTGACACCTCTGGACAGGGCCACGGCTGTCTCCTGTGGGGCGGCGGTGACACCTCTCGACAGGGCCGTGGCTGTCTCCTGTGGTGACACCTCTGAGCAGGGCCACGGCTGTCTCCTGTGGGGCGGCGGTGACACCTCTGAGCAGGGCCGTGGCTGTCTCCTGTGGGGCGGCGGTGACACCTCTCGACAGGGCCGTGGCTGTCTCCTGTGGGGCGGCGGTGACACCTCTGGACAGGGCCACGGCTGTCTCCTGTGCCCGGCCGTCCCTGTCTACGTGACCCCACCCTCCCGCCTCAACGCAAAGAACACTCGGATTCCTTCAACTTTAGTTCTGGAGCCTCAAATTATTTCTGTTTTTAGTTTTACGGTCAACATTTTCAGTTGAGCTGCTCTGAAGCCTTACGCCGCTGTTCCCATGTTGTTTTGCCTCTATCCACTTATCTAAGCCAGACGCAAACAGCCGACCCCTCTCCCCTCCCCATCGCAAAGACATAACAACGCCTTTCCGCGGTCATTAAATGGTACGTTATTACCCGGGTCTCATATTTTTAGATTTTTACGGATTGGCGTTACTGTCATATCAATGGCTATCTCTATTGCTGGCTGTTGCTATGGAGTATGCATTTTAATCAGCAGCTGACAGCCACAGGCGCAATAAAGATGATCGCCCCAGTATGTAGAATGACGGGAGGTAAACATCATGTTTACTGTTTTGTGATACACAATGCTTTCGAAAAGTTGTACAACTCTTTCAAAGGCAAAACGACTTTAAGAACGGGTCAGACAGGCAGGCGTGTCCATTCGCCGGACTCGCCGCGGGCCGTGGTGGCATTGACAACGATGGAGGCCCGCCCGGCGGACCAGTGGCGACACCATGTTGCGGGTCCACTCACCCCATTCAAATGTCGCCTCATCCAAAAACTGGGACATTTCAATAAGATACTGTATTTTCCACACGATTTATAAGTGTTCCAAGTGTGGCTGGACACCACCAAAAAATAAAAATAAAGTCGGGTCCGGACTCCGCAGACCCAGCGGTGACGACGCCCACGCATTCTAGGTCCATTGCTGGCATCGTAGACGTACGATTTCGCTACAAATGTGTGTATTGTACCTCTCAGCTAGACGTGCTCAAAGAACGAAATGCAAGATTGTATTGCAACGAGCTTTGATGGATTCCTCCGCATCCCCACCCTCATCCCTGTTCACAATTACTGGCCAAGGCGATGATGAGAATGCTGTGTCACTGAAGTGATTCAAGCTACTGTCCGCATTGCAGGAGTGCAATGCTGTTAGTAGACAGTGTAGCGCCGGACCGGACACGCCTGTCCGTGACCGGCAGGCGTGACACAGGTCTCAATTGCAGGGACTCTCTCACCCAAACACGGCGCAACGGTGGGTCAGGGCTAGATCCCATGAGCAAAAGCATGAGGAAATCTTCATCTTTCATGGTTCTCTGACAGGAAAATCAGTTGTCGATAACTTAAAAAATAAAATGTGAGAATATAACGCGCGATATATCTCAGCTTGTATTGGTACAAGTATTTAGGATTTCCACACAACTTGAATCGGCGGCAGACGCGTCAGAATGGTCTCATTGGCGTCATAATTGATTCGCGGGGAAGCGTAAAATGAACGTTTTCATTCGTGGAGACAGCGTGTGTTATTCCCGGTGTATTTCCGCTCGTTTTACGACGTCTATCTTCTGTTTTACGTTCGATATCCGTTCGTTTTACGAATGATTGACGCTCCGAATTACCAAGTGTGAACCGAGCTTAAGGTAGCACGTTACTATTTGCGCTGTTTTGTCACATTTTAGCGCATGGGTTCGGATTACCTTTTCACCACAGATATTTCCAGTAGGTCTTGAATGGGTTTTAGGCGGTGTTTTATGCCACTTCACCAAAAGGAACGACCCGTGTAAATTTCCGTTAGCCTGCTTTATGCTCAATCCAATGCGTCGGCCGACCCGTATCGCTGGCACGGGGAAAACAAACGGGCCCTCAGGCTGCCGCATCACGGCAGTGCTGTCAGCGGCGGATTACCGGAAATACGTCAGCCTTGTCGACACCATGTGTCGCAAGTAAAAACCCGTGCGGGTCAGCCATTGGGTGAGCAGGCACGTTACCTGACTGTAGCGGCCGCAGCACGGTGCCAGCCATTGGGTGAGCAGGCACGTTACCTGACTGTAGCGGCCGCAGCACGGTGCCAGCCATTGGGTGAGCAGGCACGTTACCTGACTGTGACGGCCGCAGCACGGTGCCAGCCATTGGGTGAGCAGGCACGTTACCTGACTGTGGCGGCCGCAGCACGGTGCCAGCCATTGGGTGAGCAGGCACGTTACCTGACTGTGACGGCCGCAGCACGGTGCTAGCCATTGGGTGAGCAGGCACGTTACCTGACTGTGGCGGCCACAGCACGGTGCCAACCGTCACATCGGACAGGCAGCACAGAATCGAGCATAGCTGGGCAGAGCTGGGCATCTCGTGTCGACCACCTGCAGCGTGATTAAACCCCACTGCACCAGTGACGTCACGTATCACTCACATTGAACAGTGGGATTACATCACCAAGCCCACGTCAGGACCGCCCAGTGCGGTATGAATCATCCGCGAATTTCGCTTCTGCGAGATCAAACTCATTTGAATATCACATCACACCCGAGGAGATTCTCGTGGCCGTTCCGCAACATAGGCTTTCTCGCATTCTTACCTCACGCAGTTCTTACCTCACGCAGCAACTGATATATATAGCTGTATTCGCGTAAGGTCTACTGCAATGGTGGTTTTTCACTCATGTACGTCATGATAGATTACAACATGAAACAACTTAAGCGCTACCGCAACACACACAATCATGATAATCAGGTACCGCACAAGTCCATATCAGGCCGGCTATTGTGACTCAACAGCACGCCTCAGATTGGTTCGGGCAGCCGGTAATAGTGGATCGATCCCGAGCCCATTCAGCTTGTCTATGCTTCGGTAACACAGACCGCGCCTCCCCGCTTCTGTGCTGATTTTTGGAAGTGTCCGGCGATCTGCGCGGGTCTGGCGTTGTGCACATCCCTCTGTTTGGCACGCTGCCCGATGGTACGATGGATGCAGTCAGGCTGGCTGGTTGCAATGGTAGTCTGCACAGCACACACTGTGATAATCGATTAGCTGCTGGACAGTCAGCCACCTGAGTTTTTTTCGCATCATATATGTGGCCATATCGTCTGCTGCGAGTTACGACTCGCGCACAAAAAAAAATCTCGATCTTTTGTACACGGTGCACCTGGGTATCTGCACACGAGCCATACACGGATATACAGTATCGCACTATGGACAACACCGAAGCCGGCACGATGCTCCTTGGCGGAGTGTTTGTGATCACATGTCGCGTGTGACACAATGGCACGAGGATTTCAGTACACTTGTGAATCATGGCATCGATATGTTTGATAATTCAGGCGACGGTCAATAGTCAACGGTCAAACGGTACGCCTTTTCCTTTCAACGGTAGTCTGGCTAAAAAATCAGCCGAGCGACGAGGTGGGATGTGCATTCGAGCCTTCCCGAAGGGGCTCCTTTCCCAGTCGGAGTGGCGCCACATTTCCATTGGGGAGCACATGCCCCCCAGTGTTCCTTGCATCCGCCTCTGTCCGCAGTCGACGTTCGACCAGCAGTGGGCACAGTGACAGATCCAATCAACCGGTCCTGAATCGAATAGCGAGGGCCAAGGTGAGAAGAAAAAAAAAACGTTCGTCGACATGCAAAAATATATCGCAATTGGATACCTTAGCAACTGAAATGAAACTTAAGCAACACCACATGAAATATTTGTAACTTTTCCCGCAAATAATTAATGAAGGCCAATGGCTCCCACGACAAATCAACAGGAGCATAACACCCAATATTTATATTTTGATGAAAATATTTGTATGGGGTTATCTGATGCGCCGAATCCAGCTGTGCCATTTTTAGAAAGATCGGGTCAACGGTCAATGAGTCATAGCTTCGGGCATTTCTGAGATGTCACTTGACAATGGTGTCTATTGAGGTCCTTAACACAACTAAGAACAACCCGAATTATGCAAAAGTACATGTCGGTGAACTCACAATAATCCACTACATCTTTTGGCTATTTCGGAATTTTCGTTTACGAGTTATTTGAAATCATGACATCGTGACCTACGGTCACGTGGCCTATCTTAACCTTCGGGACAGTCATAATGCGATTTAAGAATGCGCAGAAATGAATTTCGATATCCTAGCTTTCGAAGCAAGAAGTAAAAAATATGGTTTTGCCACTAAAACTACATATCCGTTCTAAATTATGCATGCACGGTTGTTTTTGCGCTAGTTTATCGTGGCATGTTTTAATATTTGTTTAGAACGGTATATTGCTGAAATATAAACTTTTGACATTCAAAGCACATGATGGGCTGAGTATATTAGTCATCTGATCTTGAGTGTTGCGTTGTCCAAGTGTTCTAACTCGTTGTGGAGTCAAGGTCGGGCCTGAATCCCACGACTCGCTCTGGGTGACAGGCCTCCGCTTCGCTTCGCTTCAGGTCTCATGTGGGCAGTGGAGCCTCTCCGTAGGCTGTGAAGCTGTCCAGCCTCCAAATGTCCTTCCATTGTTATGATTGTATGTATGTATGCATGTATATCTGAACATGTACCTGTTTACCATGCATATATCGTCCCTCTACGCCATGTTTCTTGTTTGACGTCGTCTCTCCTTTCTTGCCTAATTGATATAACCGGATGTCACATAAGCCGGATTAACGTAATTCCTTCTTTAACGTAACAATCTCTAGCAGATGGCACTTTGCCTCAGCTAAAGATTTAGGGGGAAAAAAATCATCAAGGTTTGGGGATAACATGTGGCACATTTCGACCCATTGGTAATATGAGGGCGGTGTGTTGATCACATTTTTTTTCATTTCACGAAATATTGCTTGAAAACGTTATCTTTTTTTTCCTGGGGCAGAGCGTAAAGTCATTTTAGCGTACTAATTAACTCCACAACTAACTCATAGCACGACAAGTTCATCTTAGATTAAGTCAGGTAATTGATCTCCGATAATCCCGGAAAAGCCTCTAAGTGCGCATATCAGTTGAGTTGTCAATCACCCAATCCTACTCATCACTGATGATTCAGATTTAGTGGGGTTACTTTCGAATAAGTTGGGAATTTGGGGGAAAATATGGACTCGCATACTCCCTCGTGAGGTTGTAGGTCAGTGATTTGCCGCAGCATCACCAAATGTGTACAGTATTTCGTGGGCCAAATATGCCCTGTCACGTATGCCAGGTGGTGGCGCGCTAACTCGCCCTGTGTTTGTGTCCGCGAGCAAAAAAAACGAACGGTTCGTAACAAACCCATGTACAGGCGGAGGTTAAGGTGTACGATGTGGGGCTGTCTGGGCCGACGTATTTCGTGTATTGCAAGCGTCCACAATTACGGTGGTTAATGCTTGTCTTTCCCCATGGTGCACGCGCTCAATGACGCCCGAACTGGATACACTGAAGACGTTCCTCAAGGGTCGTCACACCAGTCCAAGTCATCCGGAACTTCTCAACCTGTTGGCTGAGTTATCGGGGAGGAGTTTGAGCACAATGCGGGCCAAACTGTGGCATCTTGGACATAGCAAGAAATAAGGTTAGATTCGAACATCATTATCTCTTGTGAAGGTTTTGAAGGAAGATATCGGGTGTGGAGGAGAAGAACGGAAGTATGGATGGATTATACTCCAGGATGATAGCATAGTTTTACTGCGTCGATGTCTACTCTGGTTACACTCGCAGTCATTTGTCACGCTCGGCTTTGGAACTATTGTCAATGCTTTTACATGAATACTATTGCAGTTCAACCTCAACGTCGCCCGACAATCTCTTACTGGAGTGAGAATGCGGGTTTAGAGTAAATTAGCCTCCTTCAGTCAATAGAAGGCAGTCGCATAACTACCCAGTCGATGGCCCAATGTGGCGTGGTGAAATGATGTTGGTGTATGTAAATCGGTGACCATGAACCCACTCAAGCTATAATTTTTTTCCCTTGACTTTAAAAATATCATAAATGGGTCCCAGGCGTATTAGAATGACATTCATAACAAATTATCAGAATGGAACTTTATCTGACTAGGTTTTCTGAACTAGGAGCCATATTTGCGACGCAGCGGTAATATTGGATTTGGCATTTAGGCCAACAGAATGCTTGGCTAATGGCCAAAAGAAAACCTTACTTTTGTGCAATCAACAATAATTTTTAGAGGACGACTTTTTTGTCTTCAAACTATAGAACTTTTCTGGAACGGTAAAGAGTACGTTGGTGGTCCTATGCTTTCATCCAACTTATGAAGCCATTTTGTAGTCGCAGATCATACGTTATGGTCAATGTCCTGCCGAACTAAGAGTCAGTCAATGTCCAGAGTCAGTTTGGATTACTACGCTTGTTGACATTTCGTATTATGCATGGCATTGGCCATTCAGGCGTCACATCCTTACTCGGAAATTACGACATGCCGGGGTAGTGCTGACTCATTCCCGTTCTTCCATATTTAGCGTAAGTCAAACTCGCATAGATAAGCACTGACGACGCTGACTGCCAACCTTCCTGTGAGCTAGTATTTACCTGGAAGACACAACTTTGTAGCATGTTAAGTCGGTATCTTAGCAAGCGATTATCTTTTGCAGGGACGATGTAAATTGTATGTAAATTGTACCCACGTTCAAACAGTACGCTTTATACATATGCCACGGGGATTAGACCACGTCAAATATTGACAAGTTTATAAGTTTGTTTATTTGATGTGAGAAATACAAAGGCAGCATGGTTACAGAACTGTAGTTTAATTTAACAACCGAACATCGGCCCATTAATGCATCAATAGATGTCAAACACACTACGATCTTAAAGTCGATGTTCCGCCTGCAACATTGCTAACTTCTGTTGATGCTGCTACATTGCTAAACTCCAGCAAACTTCGTAACTAGTTTTACATCGCACAATTTCTGCAGCACAATCATTGCATGCCTGACATTTTCTTCAACACCATCCCAGAGTAAAAAAAGAAATAGCTCAGCTCAGCCTCGACCTAAAATGAAATGAAATCCCTAGATCGACACTATCAAAACTTTACGGTCTCATATTTAACCAGCACCAACGCGCCATCATTGCATTGATTCCGCGTGCCAGAGTCGGAAGTTTGTTTGAACAAAATGAATAACACTGCATCGTGTGCAGGGTATGACCTGTGAACGAAGCTTGATCCACAAGTGGAGATGACGGTCATTATGCTCTTTGAAAGGGGCGATTGTCCTCCACGTTGACACGATCCCCAATGTTTCCAGGCCTAGTATTGACCATATGGAGCGGTTCCTCCATAATGTGTCTGAATGTCCAAGCTGATACCCTTGTTGTCCCTCGCCAGCATAGTTCACCGAACGTCGTCCGTCACCAGGCTCCATGAACAGGTAGCCCATCCCAGAGGTCAAGAGGCCCGCGCACTTGCGCACTATGGTGTGCAGGATCATCATCCTGCAGTCGAATCTCCCAGGTTGAAGTATGTATAGCTACAGAGCTAACTTTGGCTAACTTTTAACCAAAGTAGCTAACTTTGGCCTCGTATTTCAACCATTTGGAAATCATTAGCTGGAACTGGAGAATAGGTTTTACCAAAAGGTATCAGTACATACCGATAATTGTATGCTAATTTATATATTTCGTGCGTTTTTCACCATTAGTAGGTAAGTGCCTTTCCACCAGGTAGCATAAACTTAAGCTATGACAATCTGTGTCTTGAATTAATCTTCTCAATCATGATCTTGTTTTTTCTAACTACTTTTTTTCTCATATTTTGGAACATCCACGAATGCTGTCCTACAAAACGACCACGCGATCGAAATCGTTATGATACAATGCTCTGCAAGGAGGGGTGACATTTTCTCAAAAGGTTTGCTGGTGATGAAGGCTCACAGGTGATGAACGTAATAAAGATTTAAGGCTTAATCAGAACCACAGGGGTCCATCTGTGTTAAGCCACCCAGTGTTTCTTGTGCTGCAGTGTTACCATGGTCAATTCACTGAGCATGAGGGATGCAGCCAAGCCATATAAAACGATACCACTTCCCGGCCTCGGAAAACGAAAAACTTCTCGAATTTAGGACAATGTATATTGAAATCCTTACCACTTATTTAGCTTCTACAGTCGAGGTCATATGACCCGACGCCCTCTCAGACGATCAAGGTCCCATGATCCCATGTCTGCAAAGTGCTGGGCTGTGCACTCAGTGGCATTGCCACCAGAACAGGGCAACTTGTGACAAAGTAATATGTAGACATGAGTGTCCATTTACATTTGATTCGGGCACCCTCCCCTCCCCCTCCATTAGGCTTTACCCGAACACTCGCGGGTCACCGAAAATTGACCAGATATGACCTCGGGTGACATTATTGTCGGTGAAAATGTAAATGCAGTCTATCGTTCGGGCTTTCCATCACCAGGGCTTTCGAGTAGTGGTTTTGCAGTTTATCACAGCTTATGTAGTTCGGACATTAGCAGGGGGTTTCAAAAAGCTCTGCCCTCCCGGCCCGGTGGAGGTGGATTTGCCGACCGGCCTGGTGAAGGTTAACTTGTACGCCTGTATGGACATGCACCACTCATTCGAGATCATGCAGGGGTGGAATCGTGAAACAAATATTGGGGTGGGTGTTGGGGTGGAGAGGCTGAGCAATGGGTATGTTACTGAACCAAGCAATGTTGGGGACTGACCCATGGATTCCCATGCTAAATTCCACATTAGTGAGGCTCAAAACAACATTGGGTGGGGGGGGGGGGGATTTCGAGATCACCGAACATATAGGAAACTGAGCCTCCGAGTCAGCTACCTTGGAGAACCACGACAATGTTCGTGGCCTCTAAGTGAATATGTTAGGGTCGTCGGTAGATATCTATAAGCAAATATGTTGTTTTCCTTCTCCGTTCATCTTGTCTTAACTTAGCTTGTAGAGCTTGCTTGCCGCTGTCAAACAAACAATGAGCTGTGATTTCGTAAAAATGCTATCAAGCATGCCTACCGTCAGGACATCATATATTATTGACTTGACATGACACGCAAATTTGTTTGCATCAAAGCACGCGCAAATGATGCATGGCTTCTCGTATGATCGGTTTTGGCAAATTTCTGCGCGTTCTGGCACGCCGTTCGGCAGGCATGAGGAACCGCTTGTGGTGGAATCCATCTCACCTCTGAGAGCAGTGGAGAATGATAGTTCATGTTGGTGTTGCACTTCAGCGGAAGGACATAACTAGGGACACAATCGTGACTGTTGTTGGAGCGGGATATAAAGCTACACCCCCTGATAATAAGAAATGTGTTACAGTGCTTGGTTGCTCTACTGAATCACATAGATACGAAATGTGATCAATATATAAAGGGATTTAGACTGGTCAAATTTTCCTCCTGAGCTATCCTTAAAACACAAGATAAATATTGTTCTGTGGAAATTTTTTGGTGGTGCTTCTCTTCCTTCATAAAGTAAATTCATATCTGCTTACAACATTCGGGATTGTAGATATTTCTCCTTTCGTGTTGCTGTCTTGTGTGCCTGTGTTTGATTGCTTGATATTTATGCTTAGGGGCGCATCGACTGCGTTTGGCATATAGCGCTCATCTTGTGTGTCTTGAAGGATGTCTTGTGCGCCTTCAAGCCTTTTTCTTTAGGTATCTGCCACCTTTTATGTTTCATTTTATTTTGCAAATATTTGGTATTGCAATGCAACAACAACTTTGAAGGATGGCGTTCACTTGCAATGCCTGCAACACAACATTCACCACCTATGCCCTTCTCGTCAGGTGGGCATGGGTGTTAAGACGCTTCTGAGATCGTGAGCTATCCAAATTTGGCCAACAAATCCGACAACTTTTGTTTGCATTGCGCAATCCAAACCGGTCGAAGTCAAGTTTCTGGCTCCGCCAATATTCCTAGGTACATCTATATAATGCTTCTCATGGAACCTAGGTACCACCGTCTTGCACTGAAAGAATTAACTAACCTTAAGGGAGTACTCAATATAACGATATAAAACTAGCATAACGGCATATAGGCGCTTGCAGCCGAAGAAATCCTTTAAAATAGCTTGACGTTTTTATAATATGTACCTACTACGCTTCCTATAACAAAATGCATGATAAGAAACCTAATTACACAACGAAATCATGAAACGTAGCATGAGGTGGTTCGCTGCGCTGCCTTGAGCATTTAACCAATAAATATTAAGATATTATGTTATTGCGTTGCGAAGTCATTTTTTATTCAGACATATGCCTACTTTCTTTCGATATTACTGCATGTCACTGCTTAATGATGTTTGTGCTTTATTCAGCTGGTTATTTACTGGAATTCATGGGCACGTCGAACATATCGTTCACCATATCGCGCCCATATCCTGGGTCTTACTACATTCCTAAAGCATGCCCAGAAATAATGCAATCGAGTACTCTTGTGATCTCGTTGTGTAAATCTTCCCGAATCTCATCTATGAAGGAAAGTGAAACGCGTACCATGGTGTACAATTGAAGATTCATCGTCCATCATGCGTAGGTACGTCAGCAACTTAACATTAGTCCGAGTGTCGTATACGCTCCAAACAACTGCTACATGAGAGTACAGGACATGGCGCACCGTCAAGCGTGCATGTGTGACACGGGGGCGTCGTGGTGGCCCGTCTCTGCACAGCCAGTACAGGACATGGCGCACCGTCAAGCGTGCATGTGTGACACGGGGGCGTCGTGGTGGCTCGTCTCTGCACAGCCAGTACAGGACATGGCGCACCGTCAAGCGTGCATGTGTGACACGGGGGCGTCGGGGTGGCCCGTTCGCACAGCCAGTACAGGACATGGCGCACCGTCAGCGTGCATGTGTGACACGGGGGCGTCGTGGTGGTCGTCTCTGACAGCCGTACAGGACATGGCGCACCGTAGCGTGCTGTGTGACACGGGGGCGTCGGGGTGGCCTCTCGCACGCCAGTACGGACATGGCGCACCGTCAGCGTGCGTGTGCACGGGGGCGTCGTGGTGGCTCGTCTCTGCACAGCCAGTACAGGACATGGCGCACCGTCAAGCGTGCATTGTGACACGGGGCGTCGGGGTGGCTCGTCTCTGCACAGCCAGTACAGGACATGGCGCACCGTCAAGCGTGCATGTGTGACACGGGGGCGTCGTGGTGGCTCGTCTCTGCACAGCCAGTACAGGACATGGCGCACCGTCAAGCGTGCATGTGTGACACGGGGGCGTCGGGGTGGCCCGTCTCTGCACAGCCAACAGCGATGGGTAGCATGGCAGTGATCAATTCGCCGTCGACACAGTGTCACCTGGTTCTTTAACTTACCCTGTGACGGTGATCGCTCCCTGAGTTCCGGTTTAATTGTCGTTAACATTTTCCTGAGGTCCGTGTTCCACATGCTTTGCCATTCGGAGAAGCCATAGGTAAGCGACGAAGCAATTACGTAATAGTCGGTCGCCGGAAGAGGGAATCGTTCGAGAGAGAAAGGTGTGGTTTGTGCGACCCGCGCTCAGCCGCCGTATCGGCCAACGCGTTTCCTCCAACCTTAGCATGGCTGGGAATGCAGCACAGTTCTACAGTTACCAAACTTCCTGGAGGGCATTTAGTAATGCTAAAATATTCTGCAATAGCAGGTGACAAGTAGAAATTCAGGAATGATTTTTATGTTTATTCAGTAATGATTTCCTTCCTGATTTTATCGACAGCGGTTAGTCGTCGCGTGTTTGCCCATTCAGCGTTTTTCCCCTGAGCTAGGCCTTTTAGCACTTCTCGACACCTACCCACTTCACTATACACCTTTATGTGTTGTATCGTTTTTGCTCCTCTCTAACTGGTAGACAAGCATTCATAGTTTTTCGATTTTGACTTGCACTTGTTTATACTATCTTTCAAATTTCGGGTTTGTTCATGCTAAGATTCTGGCAGTGGTACCAAATATTAAGCATACATACTAACTAAGCTAGTATAGACGCTATCTGACAGACAAGAAACTTGAAGATGTGGCTTTTGACATCAAACCATTTTGGCAGAATCCACCATTACGCAGCTTTTGAAACGTATTTAGTCCTGCTGCGAACCAAAATATACGACAGTTCGCACTACCTAGAACAGTGGTTCCCACACTTATCGGTACGGTGACGGCTTTTCGATCTTGAACGGAGGTCATTACCCCACTCCAGTAAAACCTGGTATGTACCTATTTGCGAGCATAATTCATGTGGTATATTTAGCACATGCAACGAATTATGTAGTGTATCATATTAACGTATTATGTAATGTAAATGTGGTTCTGGTATCGACATTAAGCATATTATGGATCAAAGGTGAATTACATGTAAATTGTATCAGGTAAATTGTACCAATTCCAACCGTTTCCACCGTGTATTATTGGGGAGCCAATCTGAACTTTCCGTCAAATTGTTCGTCACCTTTCTTCCTCAGAAACAACACACACAAATATATTTGGGAAAGCATGTATTCTAGCAGATGCATCAATGATCATACACTTAATGCGATGAATGCGATGAAAATTTTGCGAGCTACCAAGTTTGCGAACGAACTCTTCATTCGTGATTTTGTCGCATAACTCCTCTTCTTTTGCATTTCGACCATTCTTCAGAAAGGTGCAAATTTCTTCCCGTCAGCTTTTCCACGAGAAAATCAGCATACTTCCGTATAAAATTGCAAATAATTGTGCGCTCTAACGCCTGCTTCACACGAGCTGGAAAACCGGAATGCGCACGCATCATTGATGCCGCTCCATCATTGCATGCGCTCACTAAATCATCTCACTCCAGCCCATAGAAGTAAAATATAACCTGCAACAGTATTGTGAACGTCTTCTCCGTGGGTTGCTGTAGTCAATGGATGCGACAACAGAAACTCATTCAAGGTGTTATATTTCAGATAACGCACGTATACAACCAACTGTGTGCAAGCGTCAACATGGGGACGTATGCAATCATCTGTGCACAGGTGCCAACATCAGCACGTATACAATCAACCGTGCACGAACATCAACACCGTCACGTATACAATCAACTGTGCACAAGCGTCGACATCGGTTGATTCGTCAACTGCAATGCAACATATGGGCTATTTCAAATGTATCCGAGTACCTGCTCCAATATGGCGTCGCTCATATCATCGATCTCGGACGTCTGATTGCGTTACCAGAGTGAAAAATGTTGTAATTTGTTTGCTTCTTTCTCCCCGCACACAAGCTTTACGGGTTCTACTAAGCATGGCTTAATACGCTCCTCACATATCGTGTGTGGTTTCTTGCATTCTGCAACTCGGAGAGCAATGCGATAGGACGCCCCGAGTGCTGCTTCACTGGCTCGAGCTGTACTGCCGGTTGAATCCATTCGGGCCCGCTTGAGAATGTAGTCCTTTCGCTTGAAAAACTCCGCATTCTTCCCAACATAATACAAATGTCATTCCTCGAAATGCGCCTTCAGCATGCGGTTTCGTGCTCTCGTTAGTAAGGATTTTGCCACAAATAACACACTGCTGTTTTTCTTTAATACATACCAACAAGACTTGACCATTGCGCGGATTTCAACTCATGCGAACTGAGACAACAATTCGCACATGCGTGTGCGACGCTATCACGCGAGAGGAAGAAAGCGTGGGAAACCGCCAGCAGCAGTTTCCCATGTAGAACGTCACGTCTGCCGGAACGCTATTGGCTGACGGTGCGGTGCGTAGTCCGGTACGCTACCGCACCGGACGCGTGCGGTAGCGTAGTCCGGTACGCTACCGCACCGGACGCGTGCGGTAGCGTAGTCCGGTACGCTACCGCACCGGAGCGTGCGGTAGCGTGTGGTACGCTACCGCACCGGACGCTGGGTAGCGTGTGGGTCGCTACCGCACCGACGCGTGCGGTAGCGTAGTCGGTACGCTACCGCACTGGACGCGTGCGGTAGCGTGTCGGTACGCTACCGCACCGACGCGTGCGGTAGCATGTCGGTACGCTACCGCACCGGACGCGTGGGTAGCGTAGTCCGGTACGCTACCGCACCGGACGCGTGCGGTAGCGTAGTCCGGTACGCTACGGTGCGGTAGCGTAGATGTTGCAAAGCTAGCTATCGACCAAGGCACATTTCACACAAGCCGTGAAATCCCAGCACCCCTCCCCGTCGGTATAATCTGCGGAACTCCTGGTCCACAAAGCATTTCAGTGGTACCCTTTCACGGCGTAAGTACTGCTGTATCCAAACATTTCTTTCGGGGGAGCAATTATCCTGTGGATACCGTCTCACCCGCGTAGGAGCCACTTATTTTTTAGTGGGTGCACTTGGACCCGCTTTCAAGGGGTGCACTTTTCTCGAAGGGGTGATACCCTTCTCGAAGGGGTCATAAGGGGTGGCGAGGCGCATTTGCGGATGCAGCCGGCCAGTTAAGGGGGGGGGGGGAGTCGAGATGGGAAAACAAAAACAAGTGTTTTTTCCTTCGGATTTCGGCAATGTAGGTTCTTTAAATTGCATCATTATCCAGAAATATTTTTCTCACAAATTGTGCCTAGAATGTGCGATAAACGCCGAAGAAGTCTGCCGACCTAAGATCAGACCACGGGGTGGGTGGGTGGTGGAAGCATATTCAGAATTCCCCCTGGATTCGCTTATGGCGAGGCGCATTCGAACCTTCCAGAGGTGTGTCTTTTGTTGCAAAATATCAGGGGGCGTACTTGGCCTTCTCCGAGGAGACACCTTTTTCATATGAATAGCTGGTCCGCCCAGGCTCCACGAAAAGCATAGGAAGCTCCACCCCTATCTTTATCATCACGAAGGTAAAAAAGCAATAACTATGCTTTTTACTTACATAAGTAGTGTTACATAAATACTTACATAAATGGTGTTATCATGCTGCCCTAATTTTTTACCTTCAAATTTATGTTAACGACAGCAAAATAAGTTCAAACCTTACACATACCAAGAATGTGCGAACTTTGAAAGCTGTCTAGTCGTCTAGGGGTCCCAACCATACTATGCAGAGCAGTTATTAATACACAAGCTTGTTAGGTTAGGTTAGGCTCTGCTATTCCATCAGGTTAGGCTACGTTGGGCTAGAATAGGTTAGGTTAGGTTAGTATAGGTTAGATTAGGCTGAACCTCCTCCATCATTTCCACCCCTAACCATTAGGCATCAGGAAACTCCACCAGTACACACTGCTTCACCTTTAGCTGCAATGACTGATTGCATTAACATGTATTTCAAAATATCACCATTATCAGCAAGATAAAGATCCACGGTTTTAATAAAACTGACATGAGTAGTATTATCACCTTGCCTGAAATTTCTTCCTTATAATTGTTGTTTATGCCATTACGAGAGTTGAACTTTGCATGCTAAGTTAATGTCACACGTACCAGGACTGTGCACATTTTAAATGTTGGAAACCAGGACTACAATGGCTGGAACCAAATTGAGCAGAGTAGTTATTGATCAACAGGCTTGTTTCAATTGCATATTAACTTCATTAAAGCAGAAATGAAGCCTTGATGTCAGGGTTAAGACCTCCCATAAAAATGGGGAGGGTGGGTGCGCTTGAGCTTCAACATCATTTCCGCCCTTGACCATTAGGTCTTTGGATGTACACTATATCAAAGTGAGTTTGAAGCTGCCTGAGCCCTCAATCATCTTACAGAAGCTTCACTCCTGCTTAAGGTAGAAACTATATAAGTGGCATCCACGGGGAATGTATTAATCAGCTTACAGTGTGTGATATTATGGTTATTACAAACTCATGTAGACACCAGTGTAATCTGGAGGTAGGTCATCAACAGCTGTCCAAGCATCTCTAAATTTTGATGGCAAATGACAGACACAAAGCTTGAAATAATGTTCCACTCCTCTCTCCTAATATTGCGAGAAGCGTTCCACTCCGCTATGTTCCCATCATCCTTCTATTTTTCTTGCCTTAATTTTGGATCGACAGTTTCAAGTTTACACAAATTTACATTCTGACATGCAAGCTTTAAAAAAGGTGTTTTAGCACACTAACCATCAGTAATAATACCTACACTGCACCAATATGAGCTGGGAGCCACACGGATGGCAGCTTACATAGCTCAGGCGTTAACGCATATATATATATATATATAACATTGATTATTAGGGTTGACAATGTTGCTCGAATATTAAAGGTACTTGTAGTGGACCTGCGGTGCTTCACAAAAAGCGCGACCGAAAGGCTAGCAGTTACGTCAGAGCGACACCCGCCCACGCTTCTCGGGGTCTGCATGCTCGCCAGCAATGTCTGTGACCCGAGTCGGTTCATGGATGCTTGAGTGCCAAAGGCCGGATGTTCGCGCGTTAGTGGGCGGAGAAAGACTGCTGGCGGGTGGCTTCAAATAGGATCCCGAGTCACTTAAGATGGCGGGTCAATGGCAAGTATCTTTTCTTGGCTACATCAAAATACTGTAATAGCAAAAGTCCTGGCTGTGTTTGAAATGCCCATCACCAAAATATCATTCATGTAACATGTTTTGTCAACAAATATTCTAAAGAAAACCGCGCTAAACGGCTTGAAATACATGGCAGATTGGTACCCAACTTAGGCAGGTAATTAACTACCTGCATGTCGACTTTCCTACCTGTTGAGCTCAATGAATAGACAATATGCCTAGTAACCACTTCTTGAATAGGGTCCGTTCCAGATTTTGAAGTGATTGATGCCTACTGAATGCTTTTCATTTCCAACACATATTTTGTTTCCAAAATAATGCATCGATCTTCTAACTGCACGGCAGGGGCGTGAATTAGGGGACGGGGGAGGTGTTGTAGATGCCGTTAACACATCGAATAATCTTAATATTCACTCTTCGGCATTAAAGTGTAAATAATGAGTCTGACATAATTACTGGTCCTCGGCCAAAGGTGTTCCCGCCGTACTTGCTGCACGGGCATAATTGTATATGCTTTCGGAGAGTCGCATGTACCTCCGGTGTTGGATTATGTACCCCATGCACACATTGTGCCCACTTGAGTGACAGCAGAAAAATTCAGAGCGAGTTCCCTCTCAACATATTTTTTTTCTTGAGCAGTGGACGGAACGTTTTTCAACACCTTCCTTTGAGTCTTAGTTTGTTTCAGAAATGTGCTTCATGTACCCACTCAAACGTTTTGATAAAATGACACCCCTGGCATACTGCTATTAAGACGAGGGCTCTCTTTATCGCCTTAGGCAAGCAAACAAGTGGTGAAGTGTGAAGTGTGCGAACACATCTAACCTAAGCCAGCCTTGCACTGTTAATTTCCCCGTCCTAAGGACAATTTATTTCATCTCACCAATTCTGCTTTAATACATTTGTTTAATTTGATAAGGATAGTGATCGAAATTCCCATGTCAACCCATGTTGATATAAATAATGCATGTATGCATTTTCCAGACCAACATTTTCTGTTGTTGGTGTCGCTTGTGAAAGCTGCTAGTTATGGTACTAAGGAGAGGTACGGTCGGTTACGGAAATCTCTTCCAGTACACCTTTACTATGGCGGCCCACGAGGAATGTGTGCTGTGCCGCATCACAGCAATTATTGATAGGCTACGCCGCTTCACAGTCAGGCGTTACGTGACAATCTATCAGGTTGGCCAGTGGCCAATGTCCCAACCATAGGAATTCGCTTGTGCGGTTGTCACGTGGTCACTTACCTAGCAACCATGAAGTGTGAAACACGGATCTACGCTGTTCCCGCCTTACATTTCTAAGTCGGCCAAACGACATTGGCAGTTCAGTGAACAGGCTACTACTGGATTCTTGTCGACAAGCAACAATTGATCGCTATTGATTTCGGACTTCAGCAACACAAAATATGCTAAAAAGTCTGTAAGGAGTTCGGATGCAAATGATGTAGAGAAGGGCAGGGAATGTTTATGACGTCAATGAAGCATTCTCTTGCCCTAAAATAATGATAGAATTTCCAACTTTTAACACTTTTTACAAATTTAGTTCGAACTCTTGCTGGGGTGGCTTTATGAAACAGGATCCTATCGTTTAACAGAGCTTGTTGCGGGAACCCTGGTTGCACCACCCGATCCAAGAAGGCATTGACCTAGGGTCATGAAATGTATACTGAATCGAGTTCACAGAACTACATTGTGTTATGGGCTTACGCCCTATGTCTGAAGGGGCGTGACATGGGCATACGCATACGACTATGTGCGTGATGGAAGGTAACTTGCTACTTGGATGTTGAAGCAGCTTTTTATAGTAGGATTATGGTATTATTCTTAATCTTCAGTGTTAAAATTAACATTTGTGTTCAAAATTACAATTATGCTTGGAAATGCTAGGTAAAAAATATTTTGTATCACTTACCTCCGTCAATGAAGAGGTCATCGGGATAAACTAGGCAGTCTGGAATTTACTTTCATCGACAATAACTTGCGCATAGGATATATACTTCGCGAGCAATGTGAGCTATGTGAAACAAAACACACCTTTCATAGTCATGGGAACCCTTTATTCCCTTTCATCCTCTTATTCCTGTGTTGCATAAATACATGGAAACGTCATTACAGTCTCGACCTTGAAGTGCGGTTGTGATGTAGCAAGTAGGTACCTACCAGGATAGCTAGGTTGGTAGGTAGGTAGGCATACCCATACCTACCTACTTGAGTATTTCATGTCGGTGCTAATTTCCATGTTTTTTTTTGGTGGGCACACTGCGCAATATCTTTTTTTAGGGGTTCGGTACAGAGCCTGTGGGTGGATGACTACAGAATATCAGCTACCAGCGAGCGCTGGTAGCGCTGCGCTGGCAGCTCTGCGCTGGTACATGTTGTGTGTTACTCAAATTATGGCTATTTCTTCAGTTATTACCATTAATTAGTCTCTAGTGATAGTTTCAGAATGTGTCAGATCTATTTCTGGAAGTGGTGGCGTGCCATATTGGTGACTTTTATAAACCCTGGTGTTGATATCACCTCGGATGCGTGTCAGGTCGATGCGTTAGGATTGCCACGGCAGGCAGGTTTTGTTGATACTTCTCCCGATGTCGAAACTGCGGGTCGCCGGGTGACCTTGAACTGTCTGTCCGCTGATACTCGGCCGCCGTGACTAGCTGTTCGTCGACCATTCACCGGCGGCGTATGGCCCGAATCACGTGATCAAGCCTTGACCCAGAGTCTGGCGAAGCGGTGCCCGGTTGCGCCGCGCCGGCAAGCGACTGTTGCCAACTTGGCCAAGACGCGAGCAGCAGACAGTGGCGCCACCTACACCAGACACGCGCTACTCGAGCTTCGTAGTTGTGCCACAGGGCCACCACCGGACACGGTTATGTCGCTGCTGCGGCGACTCGGACTGAAAAAGCATCGACATCGAGGCATACGATGAGGACGTCAATTTCATAAATCCATCCGCACCGTCGTTTCAACACGTCCAAATCGACATCAGTTGGCTACATCAACAGTAGGGCTAAGCGAATTTAGAGGAGTGCTTCCCCCAACGTTTAACGCTTGCCCAGACAACAAAAGTCTGGTACGACTCGCGAGTCCCGGATCGACACACATTACCATCAGACACATCAATTTCAACTTATTATTCAACAACAACAGTATTCAACTGTTGCTATGTGGCCATAACCTTGACGTCTTGTGCTTATCCGAAACACAACTCGCAGAGCAGAATGACAAACCTGACCTCACCAATCCACTCGTATTTCCAGGACTCACCCAGGAGTCCAGACTCCAGGATTCACCCGCCGCGACAGGCAGGCTCCACGCAGAGGAAGAATAGTCACCCGCGGCAGCGGAGTCGGTGTACACGTGAAGAACACACCGAGAGCTGAAAACCTCGCTGCAGCCAACAGTATCCCACGGACGGAGATACTCTGGGTTAAAATCACGAGCACGTCTCGGAGGGCAGTAGTCGTGGGCGTCATCAGTGTCGCAAGTCCAGCAGCTCGCGAAGTCCAGGAATATCACCAAGTTTTTCACGAGCTAGAAGCTCGCAAACTAGTTAGCCAGCCGGCACAACTTCTACCATCAAGTGGCATTATCGACCACATCATCATCGACATGCCTGAGACTAAGTCCCCTGTGAGGGTGCTCAAGGACGACGTCAGCTACCACCTACACATAGTTGACATGTCGCCAATGACTAAGCCTGTCTGGAAACCTGGAGTGCCTGTATTACTTCCATGAGCACCTGCCACATGGGCTCCTTATCAATAGCGGGGCGCCTGCCCAGTCCAGAAGAGCGTCTGAATACTCCAGAACAACGCCCTGGCCGACGCCAGAGCGTCGGTGTTTGGCCCGCGGGCGGCGTGGCCGCTCCGCCGCACAGAGCCGGGGAACCCACAACCACCACCACTATCACACACAGAATACCCGGCTCTGCCTGCACCCACGCCACACAAGCAGACAACGAATACATACACACAACAACCCGACGCACCAACACCAACGAACACCAACACACACCCAAAACACCCCGCAACACCAGGACACCCCATCACCCACCGACCACTACAAGCACCACCAGCCATCCCAACTCGCCTATCAGCACCCACCCCACCCTGCCACCCACCACCACCGCCACCACCCTACCAACCAGGAACCTCAACATCCCCTCAGGCCTCACTCACTTCACACACAACGTACACATCACTGACACAGCACTCGCACACAGACACGGGGTCTGAACAGACAGACACCGAGCGCATCAACACCGACTCAGACGTCACAGTCCCCTGCACCCCAACACCACCCCCTACCAACCACAAGTACCTCATAGGCCCACGAAAAGCACCACCAAAAAACACTCCCCCAAAAGACCACTCACGCGTGCCAACACCCACAGACAATGAACACAATACTACAATGGAACACTCACGGACTCATTAGACACTGGCCAGAATTCAAACACTACGCATTACAAACACACCACACTGCACTATGCATACAGGAAACACACTTCAAACCCCATGACCCGTATCAATTCAACATCCCTCACTACACGCTACACAGACAAGACACACACAACACACACACATACAGATCAGGCGGAGTATGCACATACATTAGGAATACAACACCGCACCGCCTGATACCATTCAACACCACAGCAGACATATTACTCACGGAAATCCACCTACACAACACAGCTTACACACTCATCAACATATACGATCCCCCTCGCGAACCACAGAAACCCTTTCGGAATTAAACAAGGCACTCGATCAAATTCACACACCCGTCATAGTCACAGGAGACTTCAACTCGCACCACCCACTATGGAACACCCGCACAACACGACCCGATCACAGAGCACTCACACTCATCACACTGGCTACACAACATAACCTCACAGTACTCAACACCGGATCACCAACATACCTCGTCCCAATTAGCCACACCCTCCCCACTACCCCTGACGTAACCCTGGCATCCTCACGCATAGCCCTTACCCTATCATGGACATCCGACCCCGATCCTCAATTCAGTGACCACGCACCCATAACCATCACCTTTAACCAAATCCCGACCATCGGCCCACCGCATCCACCCACGGGCCGATGGAACCTCAAAAAAGCATCCTGGACATCCTTTTCAGAATCTATGGCAGCACAAACAGCACACAACCCACACCTCACACCAGAACAATTTGCAGACATCCTCATCACCACAGCACACCAACACATACCACAGACAAAACCACGCCATCAACACAAACCTCGCGCGGCACCCTGGTGGAGCGACGAATGCCACCGGGCGGTCCGCGCGAGGAACCACGCACGACACAGACACGAAAGACACCGCACACCAGAAACACTCACAGTATACAAACAACTCAGAGCAGCCTGCAAAAGAACCATTAGAAATGCCAAAAAAACGTCCTGGAATGAATTTTGCACCTAATTTAACAGATTCACTCCTCTCGGCGAAATTTGGACACTTCTTGGAACATTTCAACATCGACAAAGACCACAAGCCAAAGCCATCATACTCATACACAACAACGTCACCACCACAGACCCACAAAGAATAGCAAACATTTTCGCACACAACTATCACATTAGGTCATCCACACTCGCACAACACCCCCCACCACCAATCAGACACACACGGCCACACCTTTACAACACTAGGTTCACACTCACACAATTACAAATAGCAATCACACAAACAGGAAACACAAGCGTAGGCCCAGACAACATACACTATTCATTCTTCAAACACCTACCAACACAAGCACTACAAACACTACTGGACACCTACAACACCGCATGGACAACACATACATACCCACAATCTTGGCTACACGCTCTGCTCATTCCTATCCCAAAACAAAACACAGACCGAACCCTATGCGACTCCTACCGCCCTATCGCACTAACCAGCTGTCTCCACAAACTCTTTGAACGCCTTGTCAAAAAACGCCTCCTCTACATTATTCAAACACAAAAACTAATCTCTCCTATACAATCAGGCTTTCTTCCTAATCGCTCATGTCTAGACAACCTCACCTATCTCACCACACACATCCAGGAAGCGGCGGCCAGGAAATGCTCCACCGTCGCCGTCTTCCTGGATCTCAAACAAGCATATGACACGACCAGCATCACAGCACTCCTAGAACACTTACACAACATAGACATACAGGGCAGACTTGTACACTACCTTCATTTCTATCTACTAAACCGCTCTTTCCAAGTAAAAATAGGACAACACACTTCAGACACTAAATTTCCCACAACCGGCCTAATGCAAGGTTCGGTTCTTAGCCCCCTTCTCTTTATTTTAGGTCTAAATTCAGTCATCGCCGACAACCTTCCGGCCAAAATTGCAATCTACGCAGACGACATTGTAATCTGGACTTCACAAAAATTACCAAACCACGCACTAGCAATACTACAGAACACACTAACAGAACTACACAACAGACTCGCCCTACTAAATCTACACATCGCACCACACAAATCTAAATGTATGTTCTTCGGTTACCACAAACACACAGATGAACAACCACTAAAAATAGACCAGACACCCATACCATTTGTCACCAGTGCGAAATTTCTCGGCATCACATTTGACCGACTACTCACTTTTCGGTTACACATCTTAGACATCCACAAACGCGCATCAAAAAGAATCAACCTACCACGAGCACTTTCTGGCACAAACTGGGGATCCGATCGAAACACACTTCTAACTCTCTACAAATCAATCATTCGGCCAATTTTGGAATACGGATCCCCACTCTTCGAAAATGCAGCTAAATCAAACATCCACCTACTAGACACACTACAACACCAATGCCTCAAAATAGCCACTGGAGCATACATCACTACACCTTATCTCGCACTGCACATCTACAACCACATACCAGAACTCAAACACAGACGCACTGAAGCACTACTTAGATATCATTACAAAACACAACTTGTCAAACACCACCCATGCACTGAAGCACTCAAAATCCGCACCAAACGCAGACACATACTCATGAACGCACCACGACTCAGAACCACGATAGGAACTCGCATACACCAACACGCAAATAGACTACAAATCACACTCCCCACAACACAACCCCTCCCACCACCCACAGCATGGTGGAAACACCAAGCTCCCACAACACACTTCCTCATAGACAAACCGAAACACACATACACAGACGCAGAAATTCAACAACTATTCCTACAATTCACATCACAATATGCAAATCACAACATCATTTACACAGACGGCTCCAAATCACATACACAGCAGAACGGGCACAGCGGCGGTGCTGTATACAAATACAGCACCGCCCCGAGTCATCTTACGTGCCCGTCTGCACGACACAGCATCCACATACACAGCAGAACTCTACGCAATCTTCTCGGCATACTCCACCATCTATAACACACAAATGCAACACAATATCATAGCAACAGACGCAAAATCAGCACTACAAAGCATAACACCATACACCACATTCAAACACCCACTCATTCCCAAAATACTCTACATACATAACAAACTAAACATCCAACAACGCCCACTACTTCTCTGGATCCCAAGCCACACAAACATACACGGTAACGAACACGCAGACACAGAAGCAAACCTAGCCACAACACTACAACAAACCACGCAATGCCCATACTCAAAATCCGATTACTACCCCACAATACGCCAAGCCCTCAACAAACACATACAACAAACTTGGGACACAACAATAACACAACTCCACGAAATACACCCAAAACACGAACAATGGCACTCCATCAACCAACACACCAGACAAAAAGAACGTACACTAACACGCATACGAGCAGGACACACAGCACTCACACACTCCTACCTCATTCTACGACAACAGCGACCACAATGCACAACATGTCACCGAATACTCACAATCAAACACATACTCATTTACTGCACCAAATACAACCACCGAAGACAACATATCACCAACTATTGCGCCACACACAACATCCCACTAAACCTCACTACTCTCCTCAACGACGACCATCCAGCACTACACGAACATGTCTTCCACTTTCTCTCTATCACACGCATACTAGAACAACTGTGAAAAAAGGGGAAAAAAGACAAAAAAAGAGAAAAAAAGACCAAAACAAAGCAAAAGATGGAACGAAAACAAAAAGGTGTTCCAAAAAAAAACAAAAAAAAAAAACGATAAACATGACGCTGATTAAAGGACAACGAAAGAAAAACAAAAATATACCCCAAAACCAAATGTTCTTGCAATGTCTAAACCAAGGCGAAGACCCAACCCCAAACCCCCCACTACACCCCGTACCCCAATCTGGCACCGTCCGGACTGGCGACTCTTCTCACCCGCAACATCTTCGGACTCCGACCACCTCTACTATACTTCCGCTCAACCCCACTCTACTCAACTCTACTCTACTCAGCTCTACTCTACACTACAAGAATCTACTTCGACACTGCTCAACCAGTCAACACCCTCTTCCACCCCTCGACTAATCCTCCTACCATACCCCTCACCCCTTTATACCGCTTACCACCAACACAACACCAACAACCGGAAACAGCCGACATCACCACACGGTGGCAGGCTGACCAAATTCATACACACACACACACACTGCCTAGCTTTCAACTTCTGTGCAAACCAACCGGCGCGTATCACTTAGTGCATGAGCGTGCCCATCGGACCACCGTCTGGTGATCGGACAAGCCGCGATCTTGTGGCTCTGACAACTGACATCTCGTTGCCTGAGCATTTTACGGCGCAATTGTATTTTGTCGGACGTGCTTCGTATGCTGTATTGTGATATTTGTGCTAAGCTTCCGATCACCGTGCCCGTACAGTGACGCAAGAACCGATGTTATTGAATGTGATGATTGGAATGTGTTGGGGCACTTGCTTCTTGCTTCTTGATGCGGCATCCGGAGTTTGGATATTAAACAAAAATAATGAAATTATTGAAAGATGAATATAATTTTTTCTTCTTCAAATATTGAACGACTGTGCCCATCAAATGCATTGATATTTTATTTTTGCATTTATTTTTGTTAGAAAGCTCTTATATATATATATATATATATATATATATATATATATATATATATATATATATATATATATATATATATATATATATATATATATATATATATATATATATATATATATATACATATATATATATGTATATATATATATATATATATATATATATATATATATATATATATATATATATATATATATATATATATATATATATATATATATATATGTGTGTGTGTTTTGATAAATATTTATCTAAAGTAAATATTTGAAGATTGAACAATAGTCATATGACTTCCTTAAATAACTTTCATAACAATGGAATTTCACTCTCACCTGGTCGGAGGAAGGTCGATGGCCACGGGTGAGAATTTATGCGATACTTGATGAAAGACAAGGCACGACAGCACAGTGAAGATGGACATCCCCTTTCGGTCAACAAGTTAACATGTGCTTAGAAAACCCTTGGATGTCTTCATTTTAGGCTACGAACCTAGGTTAGGTTAGGATGTTTTTTTTTATTTAGGACTGTCGTTGTGCATTTCCGGTTGAAAGTTAAGCGACCTGCGGTCTCTGCGATGTTCATGTTGTGATACGTGACGTTTGTGATCGGCTTGGCGACTGAGCGATACATATTTTCCCCAACTGTGCCTGAGTTCACCTGAAATGGAGACGACGTCATTTGGAGTGGACATAATTGAAGGATTGTGTCGAAGATCGAATTTGACCAAACATGTATAAGTACCACGATTGCAGTGTTAGGTCAAGCCACATCATTAACACCATTTTGAGAACTAAGCTCTGCATTGAGGCGTTCGATAGAAAGTACAGAGGATACATTCTTCCTGCTATGTACATGAATGTACGTAAGGCTAAATGTACGTATGTCCTCTGTACCTAACCAGATGTACGTAAACGCAAAGGTACGTATGCGTAATTGTACGTATATTTGCTTGTACATGCTTTTACGTTCACATACATTTGCTCTTGTATACTTTTACGGTGACGTACATTTGCGCATGCGTACATTTGCGCTTACGTACTTTTGCGCTTACGTACATTTGTGCTTACGTACAATTGCGCTTACGTACATTTGTCATGCATACATTTGCGCTTACGTACATTGGTCGTACGTACGTCTGCGCGTACGTACATTTGCTTGTATACATTTGAGTACGTACATCTGATATACGCACAATTGCTCTACGTACATTTGGCCAGTAACCCTTTCTTCACGATGTGCATGTGAAGTAAAAAGCATTATGCCTGCTACCATAGCTTTGAAAACATGGATGCAACATGGAGAAATGCATTGCCTCCCACCTACCATCAACACAACATTTTCCAGATGTATAGCACATGCAACGCAAACCATTTTCAACAGAAACAATGAAATCGCAATCGTGCTGCGGACTGCTCGTTTGATAAGCTCAGTCTGCATATTTTCAGAAATCTTCCCTGAGGTGATCAACGAGGATTTCGAAAACAACGCATGCATAAAAATACAACCTGTGGCTTCCTTTGTGTGCCGTTTATGGGACAGTGACGTAGCGAAAGGGGAAGCATTGGGGGCGGTTTCCCTCTCCCCTGAGAGGATGGGTGCCCCATGAACCGCGCCGTGATTTGGAAAAATTGCGCCAGGCTCCCTAAAAATCCCGCTGGGTCCCCAAAAAATCGCATCAGGGCCACTCAAAATAACATTGGAGGCCCTAAATATCGCGCTGGGGCTATGCAAATGACGTTAGGGCCCCCAAACATTGCAACAGGGACCATACAAATCACATTGATGCCCCAAAAAGCCGCGCGGGTCCCCTGACATTGACGCTGGGGCCTCAAAATAGCACCAAGGCTCCTGAAAATCACATTGGAATCTTGTATACGGAATCACGCACCTGGGCCAATATATTGCTGGGGGTCCTACAGATGTGCGTCAAGAGCGCGAAATATACACAGCAGGACCCTAAGAGCACAATGGGAGAACGAAAATGCACAGGGCCCTCCAAATCGTACCCAGTCTCGCAAAAAGTGGCAGGGCCTTCAAACACGTGTTGCAGCTCTACATAAGCACACCGGGAGCTCTAAGAAAGCACAATGGAGGCCCTAAAAACATATCGGGACCATGAGGCCGCATGGGGGCCTAAAAAACCAGCTGGGTCCCTGAAAAAGCACCATGGTCCTAAAAAATGACAAAAACGAACGGGCACTAAATATACGCATCGGGGTCTTCGAAAACGCACCGCTACCTCAGACAAACTGTCGGTGCACAAAAAGCAATAATACAAAATAAAGTCGGGGGTCTGAAAAATGTGCCGGTCCCCTAGCAAAATTGACTGAAGCACTAAAATACATCCGTAGACAAAGAAAAATCCAACGGGTCTGCTCCCCAAAACACCAAGCTAGGGTCTCGGTTCGGTAGCCAATCTGGGAGCGTCTTTAACCAAGGAGATGAGGTGCATAAAAGTTCAGCAGGTATCCGGTTTCTTAACGACCAGAAAGTGTTGGAAGAAGAGAACTAATCATCGAATTGAATTAATCGAATTTTCCCAGCGAATCCTCATACAATGCATACCACACGTCAAATATGGCACGAGACTATGCAGTGGCAGCAATTAGTAAAACGTAGACCTAGCAGAAGCCGGAGAATCACACGAAGTGTGGCGAATGCGCCAAATGCGCAAAGCGGTTGTATACGTGCACGAACGTTGGCGTATTGGCGACCGGGCGTTATTAACTTGAATGCCTGAACTTTGAAAATTATAAAACTTTGAATAGATTTGCACAGGTGTACTTTAAGCAGTGTGTGGTCACTTATCAAGGAATACCAAAAAAAAAAACTTTGAACAGGATGGGGGAGTTCGGGTTGAAATCCGGCGGTTCAGAAATGTTGGTGGTAAATTGGGCCCCTTTCACTTGACAATTAAGTTGGTCACCATTCATTTTGTTAAAAAATGGACCCTTTTGAAAAACCAGCGGTCGAAATCCGGGGCCTTTAAAAAATGGGGATGGGTGGGCCCCGTCCAAATCCGTTCGCCCCCGCCCCCCTTGCCGCCAATCCTAGGTACGTCATTGTTATGGGAGAATGCAACCATGATTGTTTAATTTGTACAAATAATAGCATCACTACAGGCACGTACGACACCATGCATAATGTTACCTTTTAGGCTCTGGGGATATTTTTTTGTTATTTATAAAATTCTACATTTTGGTATCCGAACGAAAAGGAACATCGAGCTGACATGTATGCAAAGCGAAGTTCAACATTTTGACCTCCGTATCACCCTGCAGAGCCTGGCCAGTTGAAGTTGGGAAAATTGGAGAGTTCACTGCGTATGCCATTAGCTGTTCTCTGTAGGATTTAAGGTCCATGTGTGCTGAACGTAACAACTGAGGCATGCAAGAATATAGGTAGTGCTAAGCCTATCCAGTAGGCTTTCCCAATCATGACATTGTCACGGGATATTGCCATTTGGAGTATTATTGCTGAAGGCGTTCTATGGATATATTAAAAGCCAAGTTGATCTTCAAGATCCAGGAACGACTCAATGTTAGAAAAACTTGTAAATATATTTTGTGACGTTTCGGCCATAGGCCATTGTCAACAATTGCTGAAGGCGTTCTGGCTGTTCCATACCCTTTTAGTCATTGTTCCGAAGTTTCGCGAAATAGTTGCAGAATGCCAACCAGGATGAAATAATTGTCCCCTCTTACCTTCCTATTCACGTTTAATTTCTAACTAGCGAATAATTGCATCAAAAAAAAAAAAACTGAGCATACTGAACATAGCATTTTGCAATTTTGTTGACAAAATGCATCATATTGCGCAATTTGAATCTGCATTTTCACCAGTATGTTTCACCCTTTGTTAGTAGTCAACGTGGCATGAATGTATTTTGTAGGTGTCACCAACTATATTCCATTGATCTCACGTGGGGATTCTACATGACATGCATTGTAAATAAGAGCTTTGCTTTTGTATTCTTGATACAAAGTCTAACTTCCAGGGATGTTGTCGTGGGCGTAGGTAGTTTTGCAGGCTTTGATGTGCATATCTGACAGGTTGAGTCCGTCATTTGCATGGTGCAGCCAAGATGATACCTCTTGTTACGGACGGAATGTACCAAATGCACTTGTCAGCACGGCATCGCTGCTTACGCACGCGAGGCCGCCGAGCTGCGGTGCGCCGCGGTACGGCGGCCGGCCAGGTGCCCCGCGCCCACCGCCGGCCAGGTGCCCCGCGCCCACCACCGGCCAGACGCGGCCAGGTGCCCCGCGCCCACCGCCGGCCAGACGCGGCCAGGTGCCCCGCGCCCACCGCCGGCCAGGTGCCCCGCACCCACCGCCGGCCAGACGCGGCCAGGTGCCCCGCACCCACCGCCGGCCAGACGTGGCCTGGTGCCCCGCGCCGACCGCCGGCCAGACGTGGCCAGGTGCCCCGCACCCACCGCCGGCCAGACGTGGCCAGGTGCCCCGCACCGACCGCCGGCCAGACGCGGCCAGGTGCCCCGCACCCACCGCCGGCCAGACGTGGCCAGGTGCCCCGCACCCACCGCCGGCCAGACGCGGGTGTACCCCGCACCCACCACCGGCCAGACGCGGCCAGGTGCCCCGCGTCCACCGCCGGCCAGACGCGGCCAGGTACCCCGCACCCACCGCCGGCCAGACGTGGCCAGGTGCCCCGCACCCACCGCCGGCCAGACGTGGCCAGGTGCCCCGCGCCGACTGCCGGCCAGATGTGGCCTGTGCCCGGCGCCCACCGCCGATCAGGCGCCCCGCACCGACCCCCAGCCAGGTGTCCCGCACCCACCGCCGGCCAGACGCGGCCAGGTGCCCCGCGCCCACCGCCGGCCAGACGCGGCCAGGTGCCCCGCGCCCACCGCCGGCCAGACGCGGCCAGGTGCCCCGCACCCACCGCCGGCCAGACGCGGCCAGGTGCCCCGCGCCCACCGCCGGCCCAGCTAGAACGGCGCACTGTTTGGTCTCTTTGTTCTCTTTGTTCTGGCTCGGCTCGCTCCTTATCGTTTTGCCCGTACATTTCACCGCGTTCTCTCTTATCTCCCATTTATAAGCTGACGGTCAAAAACTTTTTCCCGTGGAGAACTTGAGACCCAGGAAGAGTGTTTCAATAATCTCCACGCTAGTGAGGTTTCGGTGGGAAATATTCGTCACCAATTTCCTGTCCACTAACATACCTCCAACGGCGCACATGGCCGGTTGAGTTCCTTGCTTAGTTTTCTTTCATGACGTCGAGACTACATATTAAACCCAGTTCTTGTCATCTCAGGTAAGTGTAAGTTCTTTCAACCGCTCTGTGGAACCTTGCATCTTGCTGTCATATTATCGTGTGTGTGTGTGTTGCTGAGTTTGACCAGCCTGCCACCTTCTCGGTGATATCGGCTGTTTAGGAGTGCAGAGATGAGTTTCTGCATAGCATTGGGCAGATTTCGTCGAGTTGAGAGAAGAGCAGTGAACATATTTTGTCGAGTTGAGAAGTATTGGTCCGGACGGTGCCAGAGTGGGGTAGGGGTGTAGAATGGGGGTGGGGTCGGGTCATCGTCGTTTCAGTGAACATTGCAAGAACGTAGACATGTCATATACTGTTATGGGCCTTTTTTGTGTTGCTCTGTATTACTTTTGTTAATTGTTTTGGCCTTTTGTTTTGTTTTGCTTTTGTATTTGTTTTGTGTTTTTTGTTTGCTTTCTTTTTGTTCTTTTTTTATTTTTACACGTCATGGGTAGAGAAGGGAGATAATAGGTGGAGAAGTTGTTAGGATGTTGTTCAATATCTGGTGGTTTTGGTACGGGTGTGTGATTTGTTGTTGGTAGAGGTGGTGTTTGTTTTGTTGGTTGATCGTGTTGTAGGTGCATGGGTAGTGGAAGAGGTGTTGTCTGAACTGTTGTAGTCGTCGTCTGAATCTGTGATTGGTCCAAGTTGGTATCGTAGGTTTTTGCGTACTGCGTTTGGTACTCGTGGTGGTTCTAGTAGACCTGATGGGGGCGATTGTTTGCGTGTTTCGCGATGTGATATTGGGGGTGGTGCCTGTGTTGAGTGGGTGGGTGAGTTGCGTCATGGTTTGTTCTGTTTTGGTTCCTGTGCGGTGTTTTGTGTTGTGGGTTGTGGCCTTATTATTATTGTCGGGTTTGCCTGAGTTGTTGTGGAGCACACTGTGGGTTCTAATGGTTTAGCCGTATAACTTGAGTGTGATTGTGTTGACGGCTTTTGGAGGTGTGTGTGCTGCGCCGGCGGCTGGTCATTGACCCGCGACCTTGCCCGCGGCAGGGTCCAGCCCTTTATGTGGACAAGACAGATAATTTCTTTCTCCCTTATCCACCGAGGACAGGCCCTGTCCCGGAAGGCGTGATCTCCGCCGCATCCTACGCATCGTAGTGTGCCGCTCGTGCATGTGTTTATGTGGTGTGACGCGGCATAGTTGGCGCAAGTGGGTGTTGTGTCGTGCCCCCCCCCTTCGAGTGTCCGTAGAGCTGACAGAATTGACAGCGTCGAAGGAGGGGGTGCTCGTGATGTGGCTTTGTACCTATAATGCAGCCAGCTTTAACGTGCGTGGCTGACTGTCTTGTGTTGAATGTCAGTATGAGGATGTATGTGTCTTGTTTGTGTGCTGGGGTGGGGGGCTGTAGACGGAGGAGATCCCCTGACTCCCAAACCTGAGAGTCAGTTCCTCCTCCGTCATCCAGGCCAACTCCCGTGCGTAGATTGTGCCCTGTGAGGTGTTGAGATGGCTGGTTGGTGTTATGGTGATTGGTATGTCTGTGATGAGTTCAATGCGTGTCAGCATGTCTGCGTCTTCGGTGTTGTAGGCCTGGATCAAAAGCGCCCCCGATCTAATTTGGCGTGCGTGTAGGGGCTTTCGTGTCCAACGGGTGATTTCCTCCTCCACTGTACAGTGGTCAAGGGAGCCCATGGGCTCCCCATCATCCCGACTGCAGAGGAAGAAATCACCCTTCGGTGTGCGAAGGGAAGCGCAACCCGGGTGGGAGGGACAGCGGCACCGCCGTACCAACCTGTAGCTGAAGCCTGTAGATAGTTGAGCTGGAAGTCGGAAGAGTAAAAGTAGATGTAGATGCACTGGTGGCAGGCTGGCTGGGCGGTCTTCAGTCCGCTGGAAGAGCAGATGCAGATGTAGATGCACTGGTGGCAGGCTGGCTGGGCGGTGGCAGGCTGGTGGCAGGCTGGCTGGGCGGTCTTCAGTCCGGCGGACCAGTGGGTGCGGTCAAGATGGCGTCCTGGTGGCCGATGTAGCGTTGACGCGGCTTTATTGGAGCACGCCTTCGGAGCTGCTGCGGCTCGTATGCTGCCGACCTTGGTAGACTGGCTTGGCGTGTGCTGCCGACATTGGCAGGCTGGCTTGGCGTGTGCTGCCGACATTGGCAGGCTGGCTTGGCGTGTGCTGCCGACATTGGCAGGCTGGCTTGGCGTGTGCTGCCGACATTGGCAGGCTGGCTTGGCGTGTGCTGCCGACATTGGCAGGCTGGCTTGGCGTGTGCTGCCGACATTGGCAGGCTGGCTTGGCGTATGCTGCCGACATCGGTAGGCTGGCTTGTCGTGTGCTGCCGACATTGGTAGGCTGGCGTATGCAGCCCCACTATGGCGCCGATACCTCTGGGGTGGCGTTGGAGGCTTCCAAAGAAGGCGTTGTGGTAACCAATCTGGTGTCGGTGCGATTTCTCGGTTGATATAAATTTCTCGGTCCTCGATTTTACGATTCTTGTCGATGTCTGAAATTGTCGATGAATCGTCGACGAATTATAACAATTACGAATTACCTTCACTTATGATCTAGCACTCTTCGGGAGCGGGTGCTCTTCTGTGCGCAGGTGTCGTGGAGCGGACGCAGGTAACACCTGCTTCTCTATGCAGTCCTTCAGAACTCGGATCTGGTTGTTCGTCTTGAATGTCTCTTTTTATAGGCGTAAACAATGTTTAGCGCTCTTTCCTCTCTCGAATGAGTCACTTACAATGCTATGAGGCGGGCGTGCCCCTTTGTGTGTGCCTATATCGGTGCATACGACATCTTGTGCCATAACACTTTTAATCTAACCATCTACATCTGTCCGGAGTCTCTTGATCAGCCCAGGGGCCCCTAACACCGGCTCACTGGGGGCCCTCACATCGGCCAAGGGCCCCTCACACCGGTCCCTGACCCCCATCAAGCCTCTCAAGCTCTCAGAGGTCCTCAAGGACCACCAGGACCATGAGCACCAGTAGGGCAGGTAACCCATCAGGTCTCAAGAAGCCCATTAGTTCTCACAGGCCCCTCCAGCACCTGAACCATTTTTGTTCGCGTTCAAAAATCGAAATTAGCCATCGGGCGATGGTTGTATTATGGTCTTTTAGTATTCTTTCCCTTCTCGAATGGGTACCTCCCGATGCTATGAGACGGCACGTGCCCCTTGTCCCCCTATGTTCGTCTAAGTCGATGGAGGGAGTCCAAGCCCAAGCCCGAGGCCCAAGCGGTTTGGATTGATAACAAATAAGCGCTGCAAACTGTCAGATGCCACGGAACACACGAAGACTAATGCCAGCTATAATTCGATGCTACCTGCAATACAGCCCAATAACTCTTGATGCGCCTTGTCCAAATCCTGGATCTGCCGCTGTCAGTGACCACGAGTGCCGCGGAGTAATTGGCTGACACAGACTTGCCACTCAAGATTCTCTTTGATTTCGTTCTTATCTTCTCACCATCACCCACGCCGGCTTGAAATTTGACGGCTCCTTTGAGCTTGAATTCACCCGTTGTCACCCTCACCCTCACCTACGCCGACTTGAATTTGACGGCTTGAAGCTTGCCCACTCTTACTCTCGCCTCTCACCCATGCCGGCTTGAATTTGATGGTTCCTTTGGGCTTGAATTAACCCACTCTCACTCCCACCCTCACTTACGACCGCTTTAATTTAACGGTTCATTTGGGCTTCAATTGGTCCACTCTTACTCTCAGCCTCACCAACGCCGGCTTGAATTTGACGCCCTTTGGACGTGAATTGGCCCTCGGTCTGAAACCATCTTTTGAATTAACCCATTTGCTCCCTGTTTTCACCCCTTTCTTTGCATGCACCCTGGCGCATCGTAAACTCTTTCCGTTACTTTACCCTTTGTCTGGGCCAACTAGTAGTCTTGACTTGCCACTAATCTCCATTCGACACGCATTCACAGTCCACACCAGAGTCAGGTGTTCGAGAGCGACGTCCGTTTAAAAAACCAAGCCAAATGCTTGTCCATGATCAGGTAGGTCATCATCGAACATATACTTGTGGAACTATTGCACCACTTCCAAACTCCACCCGCTACATCATTCGGGGCTTGCGATGTTCTGTATATATCTAGGTTTGCAAGTCCTCTTGGAGATCATTAGCTGAGATTCTGATATGGATAGGCAATTGAACACATCACATATGCAACATTGTAACAAGCAAGACGCAGATTGGTAAGTGTTCTGCCAGGGAAATCAGAGGAAAGTTGTGTGTTTGGAAAACATCAGTGTTTTATTGCCATGTACTTCACTGCATGTATGCTACACGAATCTACCAGGACAAATAGCTCAATGCTTTAACAAGGCAACTGCATGCAGTTGTATGGCACTGTGGTCTGACTTAGCAGAGTCCCATAGTCTGTAGTTGTCCACTGATCTGTCCATGTTCGTTGGGCTAGGCGAGGGACAGATCCACGCATTTGCACCCGGGTGGACACTTATCTATAGTGGATGTCTGCAAGGAATGATACTGATCGGAAAAAAGAAAGCAACAATTCCGACTGTACCCAACCTCCTGTGGTATCCAAATGTCCATTATACTGTCGGCCTTGGGTGAAGAATTCGAGCAAGAATGCAGTCCAGACTTCCCATAAGGCTGCCTATATGATTAGATGTGTTCCCATTTCCCTATTTCAAATTGCCCCCTTTCTCGTGGTCGTTCATGTCACGAAGGGCCATGAGCACAGTGAGTGCCTGCTAATGAGCTAGGAACTTAGCCAAGAGGGCGATGGAGGCGGTCCCGCCTTTGGCCGCCTACGGACCCCTAGAGTGCCAGGGGCCCGTGGGTCTGCAAAGAGAGGGGGATTTGCATCCTTGAAAGTTAGTTCATAAAGAGCCCTACCGTTAAAAAGTTAAGATAGGTTCTGCTCTCCAATAGGGCCATGCAAAGTCGCAGATGGGCGGTTTTACTTCAGGTATGGACCATTTAAATTCGAAGAGTTGCAGTCGTCGTAATCCACGCACTAGGGATAGGGATGGCAAGTAACGAATTTCTATCTGCAGAATCAGGCAGGAAACGCAGTTTTAACACCCGAAGGCTGTCAGGCTTATTCCATGACACCTACATGTGTCTGATGACGCATATCTGATTAGGTTTCTAACCACATTGTAGACAGCTTCTTATGACGCGCGCCGGGGGCCTCTCACATATCGCAACCCTGATGGAGTGGCGGATTCTGCACCCTCCCCTGATAGCTCCGGAAAATACTTAAGCCAGAAGCACACAATTTAGAGGGTAGATTGCGGCTGTCGTGAACTCACTGCAGAATAAACTTCATGACCATAGATCAATGACTTCCGGAAAAATAATGTCGAGAATGGCCTACACACAGCGCCGCCACGCCACCGCGCTGACGAAACTGTTGTGACCTTGAACGCTCGGCGGCCGAGCGCCTAGGCAGTTGACTTTGCACCACCAAATGTCCTATATTTATGAACGGATTTCAAGCATTATTGCTGCATAGGATGCGCCTCCTAATTTGAAACAAAGTGACAAGATTTCGTTACAATATATCCACCCATTTACCAAACGTCATCGAAAAACATCGGGGTGAGAAGATTCCGCCCCCTTCGGTGCGCATGCTAAGAGCTCGAGGACAAAAGTGAAAAGGCAAAAAGTCAAAAGGAGAAAAGTCAAAAGATAAGAAGTCAAACAACTGAAAATAACTGAAAGCCGGAAGTTAAGCGGATTTCAATAGGTTCAATAAGTTACGCAGGACCAGGCAAACTGTAGAAAAGTCGAAAGGGCAAGAAGTGAGCTGGAAAAAAGTGAGCTAAACTAAAAGTCCAAAGGGCGAAAAGTCGAACGTCAAAAAGTCAAATGGAAGTGAATCTAAAGGACGAAACGTCAGATGGAATGAAGTGAAAGGAAAAGAAGTAAATCAGACAATAAACTTCAAACATTAATATACCAAATCTACAATAAATTAAACGGACAAGTCAAATCAAAACAGGTAAAAAATGAACCGGCAAATGAATAAAAGTCGAGAGGTCAAAGCTATATACACAGCACAGTTGGGCACTTCCGTTTTTGTTGTGAGTATAATGACACACGATTGGCAAAATTAACATGAAAAAGCTTAGGCAATCTAATTTGAATGAGAAAACTTCCATGGAACGAAAATCAATCTGGCAATGGCTAGGATCCTTCGCCGTACGGAATTCGCTGGTGGATTTGAATGAACTTGATCATGAGTGGAGGATCGTGCAAAATGTGGTGCAGGGAATGGCGCTTTTAATCCATTATATCCAGTCCATGGATCAATGGGTTCCATGTTAAGCTTCAGCAACATTGGTGCGTCATAGGCCACACCTGATCCATGGCATTCTCCACCAAATTTTTCAATGCAATTCCTCTAATAACGTGCTGGCTACCTTAACAACTACCTTAAGGTTGCGGCGTTATCTGGAGCTACATCTAGATGGACGTGATAATGACACCCTTATGATTGTCAGATTAATTATCTGTGGTGCCAACCTGACATCCGTGCTATGCCCGTGGGCCATGCAGTTTTGTACATACATTCGAGTCATAACGCCAGTGAGGTGTCATGACACCAGAACCCCAAAGTGGTGCTTTTAAAGCATAATAAAGTGATCACATTAAGGTCACCAGACATTCGACGAGCGTAATGAAAGAGTCCGGACTGCTCACTTACAGGTAAGCTGTCCGGAAGATCATAAATTTATGTCAGACGTTCATATAACAGTGTTCGACTGGACACCTTTATGAGAGGTTGACGCACTTACCCATCTTGGAGGAAGGGATTGAGACAATCCCTTTAGGATGTAGTTTCTCATCAGTGCAGACCGAGCCACCTCATCAGGTTGGGCCACGTGGCACACGTACCGGGTCCACGGCGTAGACCGAACCGCCTGATCAGGATGTGCCATGTGGCACACGTGTCGCGTACTCGGCGTAGACCGTCACCTCATTAGTATGGGCCATCACGTGGCGCATGCATCAGGACAGGCAGATCACGTGGCGCACGTGTCGGGTACTTGATGCAGGACCGAGCCGCCTTATCAGTATGGACCACGTGCCTTGAAGCCGATTCATCTCGGGTGCAAACTGGTCGGAGGTGACTTTGAAGTCCCAATTGGGCAGGCCACGCACACGCATCCTCTCCGCTCTAGTGTGTGCGAGGTTCTTTCATCCACCAACCAGAAGACTGCGCGATACGGTGCCGATTGTTTGCCCAACAACAAAATATGAAACGTGAAAAATTGGGCTGTCGCTAGAATAACGAGCGTGTTCTCCGGGGAACTGCCTGCCTGTACTCTTGCTGGGTTCGCTCAATTGGGTGTATTTTTCAGAACATCGGCGTGCTCCATCGTTGCCTGGAGCACGAAGGCAACGCTTAATGGTGCCGCGCTGCAATATATAGTGAAGCTGTGCAAATGCCTTACTGCTTCAATTGCGATGAAATGTTATCCTTTTGACGTAAGCATTTATTACCAAACGAAAGCAATGACTAAGTACCTTGTGAACTAAGCGCACTTTGTGACACCAAAGGCCATTTCGATGCATGTTCAAGGATGGCGTATGTAAATATTCTTACGACTCGATAAACGGTTTGTTCAATGCGGTTCGCCTCAATAAGGTCTGCGGACCAGCTAATGCCAGCCCAGGAGTTTTGAAGGAAGGTATTTGCAGAGGTCACATATTTTCTCTACACATTCAGATCAGCGAGCGCATCAAACATCAATGGCTTGATTTGAAGACGAAATCATGAGCGCTTGCTATTGGCTTGCCATCGGCACCCGCCATCGGCGGGGATGAGGGCATGCATTTCCATAATCATCACACCATGGGGAATCTCTATCATCTCCACCATCTCCACCAGTCTTCACGAAGACGTTTTTTCTTCCTTTAGGAGCGGGGGCTTCATCGGCGGGGACGGGGAGTGGGGAATTTGTCCCGTATGCGCAGGGGCGCTGAAGGCAGGCAAAGTGCCTGCTGGAGCTTTCGGTGGCGACACGCATTTGCGGATCTCGCTGCCCAGTTTGTGGAGGGGGTCGGTTGCATTACAAAAAACAAGCACTTTGTGCTCCTCGGATTTCGGCAATATACGTCTGAGGCATCGTTACAAAAACGATATTTTACTAATCAAATGTGTTTAGAATTTGAGAAAGCAACGAAATTGTCCGACTTCCTAAAATCAGGCCGCGGGATTGGTGGGGGTGGGGGGGGGGGGGGGGGGGAACATGGTCCGAATGCCCCCTGGATTCGCTAGTGGTAAAGCGCATTCGAACCTATCAGAGGGGTGCTTTTGGCAGCAATATGCAAGGGGACGTAGTTGGGCTTCTACGAGGGAACGCCTTGTTCCTATGAGGAGGAGGAGGCGCGCCATTCTCCGATTGGAAAACAACAACTCAGCCGAAAAAAATGGAACGAAAAGGGACAGCTTTCGGCGCGCGAAGCGGACCGAAAGTTTTAGGTTTTGCGTGGCGTATTTTAGGTTCCTTTTGGGTTGGGTTTTGATCTAGCGTATTTTTGGTTCCTAAGGGGGCGGGTCCCCTTGGCTGCGCCTCTACCTTCTATGCAAAACCTATCAGGTTCATGCTAAACCGCTGCAGGTGGATCGAAGCCCGAAAAGGGCAGATTCGGTAAAACGCTGTAAAATTCGGTAAAATTCTTAAGCTGAACAGATTCGGTAAAACACATTTAATTATTATTGCAGTTGTTGGCATTCTGCAAGAATACTCGATTTTTCTCTTTTTTGGCTTTTGACGTAATCATTCGGCCAATGGGGAATTTACTTTAAACGTCCGGATCATGCAGGACCTCCATACCTCGGGGGTACTCATGTGCAATGCCGATGCATATCTGTATCCCAACCCAGGTATAGGAGGTCGAGAGAAAGATACATCGGCACCGTGCCAAGAGACCCACCGAAGTTCAAAGGGCTTGCCTAATCCGTGTATAAATGCAATGGTTACGTTATATTGCCAATTTGGTCCAGCCGCAATGCAATGGGATAGTGCCTAGCGCACAGAAAAGCGGAAAGGGAGACTAAATCTGGCTCATTGTACAGCCAAAAAGAAGGTCTGTGCTCCCTGTGGTCTCGGATAGGCCACTATTGGAGAGAAACAGCGGGATGACGTTTCATGTATTCACATATCTCTTCAATCTGGCGGAGTTGGACGCAAGGCGGTTGGAGATCGATTGGAGCGAGGCTGATTGGTCACTAAACAGACAGCGATCGAAGAACGAAGCGGAGGTTGGGGTGAATTTTCCCCGAGCCGACCTTGTGTGTGGTGATGTAGGTGTGTTCCGTGAATGTTTTGTTTTTTTTAAACCTGGAAAAAAACCCGAAGGTTAAAAAGCAGTCGCAAATCTGCTTTCGGGAGAAGCCATGCGCTTTTGCCAGATTGCTATGGTTGTCCCTCCAGGTATGGCTTGCTATGGCTTGCTATGGCTTGCTATGGCTTGCTATGGCTTGCTATGGCTGTCCCTGCTATGGCTGCTATGGCTCTATTGTCCCATCGGCGCCAATGCTGCATTACTTACTCTGCTACCAAATTTAGATGCAACCAAATTACTGTCAAAACATAGTAGCTTTCTAGATAGTACGAACTAGTATATTTGGGTACGCAGCGGGACCAAGTACTTTTCAAATTTGCATCGTAAACAGCGTACTTGTCAATCTCCACACGCATAAGTGACAAGTTCCTAATTATTTATGGACATAATAATTCAATCACATACGACGTTATTTTCTACGACACGAGATAGTGGCAACACTATAAAATGACGTTCTTCCTGTAGATTATTGGCAAATGATTGTCGGATGCAAGATTACTGCCGAAAATTTTAGCGTCTCAACCTTTCTTAACAAAACGTTAGCGTGCGAATTGTCCGCCTGGACAACGAACTTGTGGCTTAATCCAAATCAAGAGACACTAATTTTCGGTAGGTTCTTCTCTGAGAAGTATATTCTGAAGCTGCATTTCCTTGGTTACTTCACGCTGCTTCATTTCATTTGTTACTTCCAATGTTATCAAAGTATTATGTCCTGCTCATGTCGCATGAGCGAGTTTCATGAGCTGATTGATACATATTGTGCATAAATGCATATTAATATATCGATGTCATGTGTGGTCATGTTGCCTTCCCGGATGTGGCTGGATGTGATGATTTATTGTGCTCACCTTTTAATCAAGCATTATACACAGTTCATGTTGCATAAACAAGATTCTGCACATGGCTGTGAGTCTTTGATTCTTTGTTTAGGTGTTGTACGTGGGATTGATTTTCTGGTCTAATCTGGGTGCACGTTGGTGGTCACCCTAAGCTCAGTTATTAGCTTCCCACGTAATAATTTCATTTGTGTACCCGTTCATTTATTCAACTGACTGTGCCGCCTGTTCGTGTACGATATCGCCCTACTTGTCAACTCAAAATTCAACAGATAAACCATGTAGATGGTACTCGATCCAGGCATAGTCTATACACCAATCACTGGTGTAATAACCTGCTCGAGTTGTATAAATCTCAACATGTATAAAGCTCAACGTGCATAAAGCTCAACGGCCAGTCTGAGCTAGACACCAACTTGCATTTCGCCTCAGGTGATGCGGGCGCGAATGATCAACTCTGGTCGAAGCGCCCTAAAGCCCGAATAACGAACTAACACCTCAGGTGATGTCTGGCAAGGCACATCTCTATGTTCTGGAGGCTGATGGCTCAGAGCATCAACGACCACATTCTGTGAACCTGGTCGATACACAATTTGAAACCGGATGCCACAGAGTACCTCCAATCAACGGACAAGCATACCGGAAGGCAAAAAATCACCCATTACAGACTACTTTGGTCAGTGCGCAGGCAGGAGTTCTTGCCCTGTAAATAATTGCGAGAATTGTTGAGTGAGCACCACACAGGCCAACAATTCCTTTTTGGTCGTTGAATAATTATCGGAGCTTTTGACAGGCGTCAGCTGTCAAACGCAATCATCCGCTCCGCATCATCCTGTTCCTGCAGCAGAACCGCTCCTATGCTATCATCACTTGCATCACAGTTCAGTGTGAACCGACCAGGGCTTCCTCGAACCTGAGAAACGCAAGGACAAGAGCTGCAATTAGTGCACATTTGAACTGCTGGAAGGCACCCTGGCCCTCATCATCCCATCTATACACAGCATCTTTGACTGTTAGACAGAACAGGGGAGTGGCGATAGCGCGCACAATTCTTAACTCGACGCTGGAAGTAAGACGCCTGCAGGCCTAATAAACTGGGCTGTTGCTTGGCGATGCGAGACTCCGGCTGTTCCCTGACCTCCTGAACTCTGCCAGGGTCCCATGACAACCCCTTCTTGGACACCAGATGGCCCAAGTAGCATACCTTCCACCTGAAAAACTAGCACTTGGGCAAATTCAGTGTCAAGCCTGCAGCCGACAATCGTGACAACGCGGTGTCGAGGCCCGTGAGCACATCTGAAGACACATTGTCATGCACAATCATATCATCAAAGTTGCCACGCAAGTTTGAGGGGAAATGTCGCCCAGTTCAATTTTCAAAAGCTTGGCGCAAGTAAACGCTGCCGAGTTTAGCCCAACACAGACTCGCGTGTAGTGAAGATTACCGAATGGAGTGGTAATCGTAGTCTTCTCACGATACGCTGGGTCGAATTGGATCTGACGATGCGCATAGTTCATATCAAGCCTCCAGAACAGTGATGACCCAGCGAGTGATTCCAACCAGTCTTCGATGCGAGCTGCAGGGTACGCCGGGACTAACGGTTTTCGGGTTTCCTTAATTATTGTTGGATTTTACCAAGTTCAGTCAACCGAAGGCAACCGAATCATACAGACCACCGTATCGCCATCGCAAGTATTAGTTGATGTTCATCCTCATAGAGCGGACTCATGTACCTGTCTTGCTACCGCTGAAGTTTTCTGATTGACTACCTGATTTTGTGCCTTAGCACGCGCCCAGAATGGCCTCTGAAAATTACGCGCACTGGAGGGGCGGATTCCGCCCCGCTCCCTAAGATCTCGGCTCCTCTTAAAGCTGGAGGAACGAAATTCACAACGTGGATGGGTACGGTAGTGAACTCTATTGTGTGCAAATTTCATGACCTTAGATCAATATCTTCAAGGCAAATTAGGTCACATTTGTTTTTTAAAAAATTGTTTTGCGTGGCTTGGCTTGTCATTGTTATGTATCGCTGTGATTGTGTTTAAATGCTCGAAAATGGGCATCAATGGTGTTTTGGACATTACTAATGATGCAATACAGATGCTAGACCCGACATTTGACCTCAGGTAACCTATATAGCAGCACTTTATCAGGTCAGTTACCTGTTCCAGTTACCGGAACCGGGCCGCCCGCCCGACTGCTCCGTCGGGCAGCTCGGCGCAATCGGCTTCGCGAAGAAAGGAGTGAAGTACAGGAAAAAAAAAGTATGGAAGCGCAATGACAAACAGTACAAATGGCAAACAGTAGTGCATTTATGACAACATTCCAGTTGACCAAGTTTGGTTCCATTAACCTGTCATGAACTTGACCTGACTTGACCTCGGTGACCTAACATGACCTTGAAACTATATAGCATATCAATAGGCATCAAACAAGTCGCTAATGTTGTCAAGAACACTTCTCTTTTGCGGATATACGGGAAGCGCATCAGCGCCGATTTTTGTGGTCTGGCGCTACGATTTTTTTTTACTTTAACGGCTCCTAACTCGAAAATAAATTTGGACAGATTTCCACTTTTCTTACTTTAAACGACGCGCCGATCATTTCTAAGCAGGTACGCAGAAAATCGCGTATATGGACCGGTAAAATATGCAGTTATGTACGAAAAACCGGAGGGGTGGACGGATTTCGCCCCCCCCCCCCCCCCTCCAGTGCGCGTGTTAAGGTAGCATCGACTAACCGCATGGCGAGGCTGGATTATGATGCACTCCGATGTAGAATTATACTCTTCGCCCGCGACCAATCGGCGTGAGAGATTGGCGACGCTACATGACTCAACGGTCGACGTGTCGTAAAACCAATAACCAATAACCAACCGATGTAGAATTAGCCCATTTACTGCTTTCAGCGGAACGATTTTACCGGAAGATTCCAGTTGGTGTGATAACACACTGTGCATCATAGGTTGATTGGTTTTCTTCTTCTTCTGTTTTTCAAGATAATCGCATTCTTCCTTTCAAGTAGCAATGACCTTTGCCCCGCATGCCATGAATCACCATACTCATGAATTTCAAACTGAGAGTGCTGTCGGGCCTCCTGTCGTGGACATAATTTCTTCAAGCTTCTCAAGGCACTCCCACTTAAGACACATTCTCATCATGGAATAGTGTTGGCCTAATGAGTGCATTCAACATGCAGATGTGATAAAAAGTGCAACAGTCAACGATGGCGACGATACATGAATGATAGATGCATTTCCCAGGGGCGTCACTGAAGTATTCATTTTAGCCAATGTTGGCAATTCGCTAGGTCGTGCCGGCCACGGCTGTCACGACATTGGACACATTAAATTGTCATAGTCTTTGATGCCCGTCTGAACTGACATTTAACACTGCGCCAGTAAGCAGCTCCCTCCAAATGCAACGTTGCCAGGACGCGCGCTGATTGGTTACAACGTTGCCAGGACGCGCGCTGATTGGTTACAACGAGCAGCTGCAAATATACAAGCGTCAGGGTATTTTAAAATTGTTCCAATGGCAGCAAAAAGTACTTGGAATTACATCAGTTTAGTGCGGCAGTCACTGGCATGTTTTCCTTACACGCGCCACTAGGGTGGGGGTCTTTTTCACTAGAAGTCCACTAGGGATAGGGTTGGAGTTGTGTAATTCCAGAACCCATGAACAAGTCGAAATAAATCGAAGTGATAGCCACCAAAATTAATCGGGTCTAACTTAGTTTGCCTGCCCTAGAGATCAGCAATGATGTCACAGATCAGGTCAAGTCAAGATAGTTGAATTATTCCTTTAGTTCTAGAAAATATGCATCAAACATGTTGTAAGAGTGTATCCAGAAAAGGGGAAAGAACTTCCATTTACACGTATCACTGTGCATGTGTTTAAGTTAGGTCAATGTGAAATGAGGTCACGTAAGATCACTTCGCACACTTATTGACCTAAGACCTGCTATAGATGATACGTCTTGCCAGTCAAAATACGTGCTGGAAACAAAATCGATGTCAAACAGTTGTGTATTAGGATTTGTCATGCACATATTTCTTGAAATCGATAAGGACAAGACGTAGTTTGTTGCATAAAATGAGAAAGCAAGGTCGGTGAAGCAAAATAAAATTGGCTCAGGTTTCTGTTCGCGCCAGTTTGCTGAAGTTTTGTTATTGGCAACCGCAAAAAGGTACTGCCATATTTCGAGAAATTGCATGCTTCATTCCGCCTAAGTCTTTGCTGTGAAATACCTTATTTTCAGTGACGGTTTTTAAGAGTCGGCACGTTAAGCATTGTTTATCCATCCGTGGAATTAGTGACATACTTACATAGACAACACTTAGGGTATCTTGTGTAAACATTGACCTCAAAGTTATCTTAGGGCATGCCCTAATGACGGCATAAAATCGTTCGTAGGTGCTGTTTTTAACGTCGCACACGGTTGCCTGTTTTTATGAGCACAGTCGGACTGATACATACTGGCAGATCAATGCAAGAGCAGTCGGTGCACCAGTCTGTTTGTCACCCTGTGACCTTCAACTACGTCATTCTGGGTTATCTTGACATTATTCATTTCATTGAAATACAATGACCGCTTAGGGCTGGAAAAGTCATTCCAGTCGTTATAACATCGATATATCGGTTACCAAAAGTATTCTTGCATGTGAAATCATCACAGATGAAATGTGCATGTCTGTGTTCAGATACAATGCCAGGTCATATTATTATGGCATCGGAAACTCGATCGCGGATGGTGCTTTTACCACCTGAAACGGCTGCTTGTTATAATCCAATACAATCTGACCAAATTATACTGGCAGGCCAATCCAGCTGTAATTATTCGAGAGCCTTTAGAATATGAGCAAAAACATGTGTCTGTGATAGGTATCGACCATCACCATTCTGTATTTTGGTATTACGATGATTTCAGAGAATTCATGCACCTGTGCAATCTACGTGTTAGGTACTGCCAGTTATGCATACGACAGAATACGAAAGAAAATATCCTGTGGCATATACGAGATGTCGGTCCGTTTTTCGAGCTCCTCGACATGTAGCCTGTAGGTACACTGTAACATATGTAACGCATCGCACACTGGATCAAAAACGGCAAGTTGGAATTTTCTCCCCAAATGACCTCACTTGCCCCGTGGAAAACAAATTGAGATTGTATAGCTGTGACATATAATACATACAGTAACCAACAACTAAATTGTACATTACTATAATACCATTATCTATGGTAAAAATGCGACTCTTGAAATCAGTCAAATATTTCCACTGGACGTGACCTCATGGCGTAATGCCAGATTATACAGAGATACAAAATTCCGTAGCATATGCGAAAATTTATGTCAGTTTTAAACTTACCTGCGAAAATGTGGCCTATAATTACACTGCATTATACGCTGAATGAGAAAGGCAATTTGACCTCTTCCCTCCAGTGACCGTGCTTGACGTCAGGCCAGAAAGCGTTTGCATGGAACATTTTGGGTACATTGCATGTATTCAACCAAAGCCGATATTTTATTCTGGTTTGCGTGAAAAAAAAACACGAGCTCTGGAAAACAGTGTAATATTTTATTTGACATGACCTGTCACCTCACCAGTGATCTCCAGGAAAACAATAATTATTTTCTCTCGATTAAATATACAAATCGAATGCCGAATATCGAGTATCGAATGCCGTTCGAATCGGCGTAAGCGGTCCATTGATTGCGAAAATACAACCCCCCCCGTGACTGGTGTGAATGTAAATGCCCCAGTGACTGCCGAGTTAAGCCATGCAAGCACCCGTGCAAGATATAGTCAGAACTGAACAATGTGTGCATATATAAATGAACAAACAAAAATGCTAAACATCAAATGTGACCTCAGTTTATATATCCAGGTTAAATGAAGGTTTAGCTAGAAAACATTGATGAACATAGCTAGAAACATGCGGATTACTTTGCTATTAATCAATATGTTTCATACCCCGGGATATATGTAGGGGAAAATTATATCTTCTAAAAGCGTGCCAGCTTTCAAGTTAATACCAGGATAGGGCACTGAGATATCACCTGAAGCATCTCATAGGTGCATGTATTGCAGGCGCCCTGGGTATTAAAATACCGAGTATTGCAAAGTAAACATGGCTGAACCAGGGTAATTTTACGCGACGACTTATTGAGGATGTGAATGGTGTGAAATAATTCCGTTTCCAAGTCTTCGATGTTTAGATTTGTGTGCGATGTTTCCTGGAAAAAAATATTTGTCCATTTTTTCCTCGAAATTCTCACTTCCAACTTGCTCCATCCTAAATCGAAAATTAGCATTGCCAACAAACGCTAAAATTTGCGTTCGGGAGGAAAACATGTAGTTTGGGTTTGATGGTACCCATTTGATATTCCTGAATTCCGTCTGTTTTGTAAATTGTCATCTTAATTCATCACACATCTCCAGGTATTTCGCCATGACGATATCAGTGCCCTTAACCTTCGCACGTGTCACTAAGGTAGATTCAGCTTGCATAACATCAATATTGACGTAAGAAATTGCATTTGTTTTACGACAAATGTTCGGAAACTACGACGAAGATGGGTGAATGACTGCACCTAGATATTGATCCGTTTGGTCTGACTTGGAATGCTACTCAAATGAGATTTTAAAATGTTCAACTAACTTTAAAAGTTCAAGGTAGTAGCTACATCACGCCGTTCATGACATCTATCTATTTTGCTTGGAACGAAAGATAGTCGCTGTCATTTTGGCCCACCCCCTCCTCCACCCACACTACGATCGGCATAAAATTATCTCGCACGGTGAGTGTGCAGCGCACGCAGTCGCACGGAGCGTGCCAAATACGTGCGTCGCCACGGCCAGGGGCGGGAGGGGGACGCGTCCCAGCGAAACTGCTTGAAATTTAGCATTAGGTATGTGGCAATGGATGGAAAAATGGGCCAAAAAGAATCTCTTTCTCCCATGACCCACCCCAAATACGTGGCAAAATACCCCCAGTATACCCATTGCTGACAAAACAATTCATTAAGGCTCAAACCGTGAGATGAAATGAACGTTAAGTGAATTCTGTATCACGCCACGTTAGCTATATTACCCATTTTACTTGCCCGGCGCCGCACCTGAATGCTTCATTGCTTCCTGTATTTTCCTCAGTTATTTTATGGGTGGACGCATGATTTTTCTTCGATACCACTTCCGAGTGCTTCACGGCAGGGGATTAAGCTATCCGAAGCAACGCCAAGAGGGGCATGCTGACATTTCCGGGAGCTGCACTCACCTTGAAACTTGGAACATTCAAGTCATAGCGCTCGCAGGGCATCATGACGCCAACACTCCTAACCCTTTCCTGTCAGATCCCATGCCCCATCTCGGGGGGAGGTCCTTTTATGTCTCTAATTTCCAAACTAAGCGTCGCACGGAATCGAAAGTGGTGCCATTGGAAAGCGCTTGACGAGTAGGGCCTGAAACCACCCGCAAAATTTGTCCCCAAAAAAGTTACGTCACTAGGGGGTCTGTGGGATCACGGCTGACATCATGTCATGGCACATCATGGCTCTGGGGAATTAATTTTGGGGGAGATCTTACAGACAAATGTGTTTAGAATCAGAAAAGAAAGGCGAAATCGATCATGGCCCCAAAATATTTACCCACCAAAAAATCAACATTATATTTATTTTTTTTATTTCAAGTCTTGAGTTTTCAACTTTCTTGAATTTGTATTTTCCACATGGGTAGAGCGGATCAAGAAATGTCGTTTCAAGTTAACTTGCCCTCATAAAAGTGCTTCCTATAGCCTGAATCTTCGATTTTAGCCATAATGGGCAAACGTGCAAAATCATTAAATCATCAAAACGACAAAAAAAATCACACATTCCTCTGGTGCCTTTTGTTGCATTCCTAAAGATAAACAAACACTGAAAGTGGCCTTCAAATATCTTTATCCGTTAAAGTGTGACGACTGGTTGAACTTTTTTGGAGGTGACCTCATTTGACCTTGATTAACTCACTGACCGTAAACGACCTGACCTCAAATTTTCGCACAACATGCCAAATTGTTGTGGGAAATCGTACGCAAAATTTCAGCGCGCTGCCGCGCGCCATTTTTCATCATCCGCGGAAAACCTTCGAGTTGTAAAATCACCCCCCTCGATATACCCTTTACCCTTTAAAATATATAATACCCTTTACCAGTGTGGGTAAGGGGTATTTTTTATCAAAATAACGGAATCTCACAGGCGTCACAGGACATCCGATGAGCGTAATAAATGAGTCTCCGAACACCCATAGGGAGTAACAGCACTTTCATAGGTGTATGGGCAACCGTTCGGCAACACCCTCATGGGCATCTAAATGACGCCTTTATGTGAGTCGAATCCGATCATGTAAAATAAATGTTCAATGTATCATCATAATTCAATGTTCATAATTCAATCATCATAGTTCAATGTTCAATCAATGTAAAATCCCCTGGGGATCCGACGAGGGATTTTTGGAGGAAATATTCGGCGCACATCATTAAGGGCGGCGTGTTTCTTCTCAGTGTACCTACGCCTTAGATAACAAGCGCATAAGCCTTATATGTGCAAATATATCAGCATTAAATAGCCTGCAAGGAAAACAATCTATACATTGGCAAGCAAGCAACTTCGATGTAAGAAAATAAGACATGATGGCTTAGTGGAACAGACTTTGCCCACTGCACGCCTTCGCCTAGAAATATCATGTGCTCCTGAATGGAAAGTGGCATGCCGTGCACACAAATGGAGGTCAGGCAGCAGGCAGTGTACCGGTAATTTACGACACAACCGCCATACCCAAAATGCGCCGCCAATGTTCCTGTGTAATTTCTGCCTCATATATCAGCGTAGATAACTTTGCATGAACAGCGAATGAGCCATTCCTAGCGTGGTTTTATGTAGTGCCCTACTGGACACAGGGCAGCAAGTGTGAGCACTTGCGGTAACCAGTTGCGTTGCACTGTACTCTCCAATAAATATGAAGGCTAATATTGGTATTAAGTGATGCTTTTCTGTATGTAATATGACAGTGAAAGGCAGCAATTCATCGTTGACAGGGGAATGCCGCTTGTTTACGCCTTCCTTCCTGGCATGACGTCCGTGTTTCACGCGAGTGTGCCACGTCGTGGTCGCTATTTTACCGCTGACCACCAGCTGGCGACATGTATAGTTTGAGAAGCGTACCACTGATGTGTCACGCGAGTGTGCCACGTCGTGGTCGCTATTTACCGCTGACACCAGCTGGCGACATGTATGTTTGGAAGCGTACACTGATGTGTCACGCGAGTGTGCGCGTCGGTGTCGCTTTTTACGCTGACACCAGCTGGCGACATGTATGGTTTGGAAGCGTACACTGATGTGTCACGCGAGTGTGCCACGTCGTGGTCGCTATTTTACGCTGACCACCAGCTGGCGACATGTATAGTTTGGAGCGTCCACTGATGTGTCGCGGTGTGCGCGTCGGTGTCGTTTTTACGCTGCCGCTGGGTGTTGTGAGGCCGTGTTTCACGCGAGTGTGCCACGTCGGTGTCGCTATTTTACCGCTGACCACCAGCTGGCGACATGTATGGTTTGAGAAGCGTACCACTGATGTGTCACGCGAGTGTGCCACGTCGTGGTCGCTATTTTACCGCTGACCACCAGCTGGCGACATGTATAGTTTGAGAAGCGTACCACTGATGTGTCACGCGAGTGTGCCACGTCGTGGTCGCTATTTTACCGCTGACCACCAGCTGGCGACATGTATAGTTTGAGAAGCGTACCACATGTGGGGTCCGGTCTTTTTACCCGGCGATTTGGAAACTGACAGCAACACAAAATGCGGCCATAGCGAGATCGCCGATCAGTTTCGAAGAATTGGCAGGGACGAACATTCGACGGTTAGCACGCTCTGTAGGAAAAGCTCGTTTGTAAATCGCATTTGGAGGAGGGCAGGAGGCGAAGTTTGCGCTCCTTTGCCACGAAAATCTCACAAGCCGAGAACTCGGTATGTGGCTTTTAGAGTTGGTGGTTGATCAAAAAGATTCTGAGCAATTAGCACGTAATTGTCTGCTGGATTCAGAACCACGTGCGAATTTGTGACAACGAGGACGCTGTTGTTGCAGCGAAACGTGCCGCTCATACTCCTCGTGCACGATAACCCCCTCCGTACCGCTGACCTCCATCGATAAATTATGGGCCCATTGTTCAAGAACTTGCAGGCCAGCCGGGTATATCATCATAGGTAACACGCTGATAGCAACCAAATCCCTTGGTGAATGGTTCTCGTCATCACATGGAATTAGACGCAGCGAAGTGGCATCATGTCGCTCGCGGATAGGCCACACATATGGAACCCATGGCTACCTTCTGAGCGACGGTGACGTCTCGCCGTGTCCAAGGTGCCATGCTGCACTGTCAGTGTGACGCGGTGACGACTCGCCGTGTCCAAGGTGCCATGCTGCACTGTCAGTGTGACGCGGTGATGACTCGCCGTGTCCAAGGTGCCACGCTGCACTGTCAGTGTGACGCGGTGATGACTCGCCGTGTCCAAGGTGCCATGCTGCACTGTCAGTGTGACGCGGTGATGACTCGCCGTGTCCAAGGTGCCATGCTGCACCGTCAGTGCGACGCGGTGACGACTCGCCGTGTCCAAGGTGCCACGCTGCACTGTCAGTGTGACGCGGTGATGACTCGCCGTGTCCAAGGTGCCATGCTGCACCGTCAGTGTGACGCGGTGATGACTCGCCGTGTCGAAGGTGTCATGCTGCACCGTCAGTGCGACGCGGTGACTTGCCGTGTCCAAGGTGCCATGCTGCACTGTCAGTGTGACGCGGTGACGACTCGCCGTGTCCAAGGTGTCAGGTGAGCGGTGATGACTCGCTGCACTGTCAGTGTGACGCGGTGACGTCTCGCCGTGTCCAAGGTGCCACGCTGCACTGTCAGTGTGACGCGGTGACGTCTCGCCGTGTCCAAGGTGCCACGCTGCACCGTCAGTGCGACGCGGTGACGTCTCGCCGTATCCAAGGTGCCATGCTGCACCGTCAGTGCGACGTGGAGACGACTCGCCGTGTCCAAGGTGCCATGCTGCACCGTCAGTGTGACGCGGTGATGACTCGCCGTGTCCAAGGTGCCACGCTGCACTGTCAGTGTGACGCGGTGATGACTCGCCGTGTCCAAGGTGCCACGCTGCACCGTCAGTGTGACGCGGTGACGACTCGCCGTGTCCAAGGTGCCATGCTGCACCGTCAGTGTGACGCGGTGATGACTCGCCGTGTCCAAGGTGCCACGCTGCACTGTCAGTGTGACGCGGTGATGACTCGCCGTGTCCAAGGTGCCATGCTGCACCGTCAGTGTGACGCGGTGACGACTGGAAAACTTAAATGCATAACACAAATCTACGCCGACAAAACAAAATACTGAAATCTTCAAACAGACGCAATCCCCTGAAATTCCCTCGAAAGCAAAAGGATGTTCTGAAGACCATTTGGTAGGCGACTTGCGCTGGTTGCGAATAGATGTACTTTGTTACCGCAAAATTGCGTGTAAAATACGCTTTCTGTTCACCAACTGATACTGAGAGTACTTATTTAAGCTAGTGTTGTACAGCTATCACATTTACTCTTTATGAAGTTGTGAAATTCGAATTAACCACAGCCGGAAGATATGTTGTTTTGTCCGACGCACGATGGATGCAATGACGCATAATAACTTGTCGCTCCGAGTATTTGCTTCATGCACCGTCCGCTTGTCTACAGTTGTCCGCTTACATAGAATACTACCGGCAGCGACCTGTCGCCTGGGAGAATCCACCGTCTACAACCTGAGGTATGCCGAGATACCTGTCGCCTGGCAGAATCCACCGTCTACAACCTGAGGTATGCCGAGATGATGATGGAATGGTTCACGTGCTCTATTTCTCCACAATTTGATGTGTGAGTTCTGGGATTAGTGCACGATTTGTGTATTTGGCCTGAAGCCTCACGGATGCTTGCCTGAGGTCCTCAACGGACGGAGTGATATACAATACATAAAAATACATCAAGTGGCAAAAATGGCGAATGTCATGCCATTGCTTGGCCTTGGCTTGTTGGATTAACTCCAGAAATGCATAGTGGTTTTGGTGGTCCTGTAGGCAAGCTATACATTTTGAAGCAAAGAGCACAAGAAATCCCGACTTCATTATTCCCTTACGTATCGAGCCTCTGGAGCATATCCATGGGTATAGACAGTGACACACAAGGTACATAATCTTCTTGAGAAATAAATTCGTCAGATATTTCACCATGCATCTCGGCATGCCAGGATGCAGACGGTGGGTTATCTTGAGCAACACTCTGATGCGAATAATTGTGAGTTAGCCGAAAAACTACGACAAAGCAAAAAGTACGAATCGCAGTAACAATGATTTACATGTCGTTGCATCAATTGTCAGCAGAACAAAACAATACTTCTTCCGAATGTGATCGACTAGAACTTCAAAAACAGACGGACATTAAGTATAATAGTTGAATGGCTAGGCGTAGCGAATGCCTCAATAGCAATTCCTGCTCAGTCATGGTTTAATACATAACACATTCCTGAGACCAACACCATAGTTCCGGTAATGTTCACGAAATTAAGATGTTCCTATGTTCATCATAGTCGTAAATACGACATTTGATTTTTCGAGAGAAAAAAAATGTTGGTTTCCGAATATATCTGAATAGATCTATGGCACTGGCATTTTAATAGAACTATGCAACCTCAATCAAACTTCGTCAGCTATCGATTTTGTTCCTTGGGATAATTGATGGAAGACATGGTTGCAATTGGTTGCAAAAACGTGAGAGGTACAAATGCACCCATTTGACTCACGTTACAAACCCTACATCAGTAACTTCAGGGACTGGGGTAGGATATCTTCCTGGACGCTTCCCAGTTTTCCAAGTAGTGTCAGATCCCATCAGAAAATGCCAGCTGAGGCCCGGATCCCAGGACCCCAGCGGGCGGCGGCGCCCTTGACGACACTACGCGCGACTCATCCTGCGTGAAATGGTGCACGTAGCACACAACCAACCATATGCTTTTCGCGACATTCTGGGTTGTAGGTGTGTTGAACTAACCGCAACTTTTCGCTGCTGTTCATTATTATTTGCAGTAAGAAGTAGGCATATTCAGAAGATTAAATATGCAATCACTGTGCTGATACAATTTCAACAAAATGTTAGCATCTTATGCCAGGAAATGTTCAAGATATCAGCGTGCTGTATGCCTCTGCGATTACCACACTGTGGATACGTGTGGTACACACTGTGGACCAGTGGCCATACACCGCTCACCTCTGCCCATCGACGCAGCTGGCTGATTACATTGCTATTCACGGGGCGGATATTAACGGTGGTTGTGCAGCAGCGCTGTGTGGGCACCGGTGGGAGAGGAGCCGGCAGGGAGCAGTGCTGATTTCCCCGGCCTACTGGACCGCCGGCCACTCTCCACGTGCGCGGCGGCCCGACCACAGCATGTACAGACGTCATCGCTCATCTTCGGCCGGTCCCCACCAGTCCAATCTGACACGACCCTGAGCGAAGAGCTGGACCAGGAGAGGAACGGCGAATAGCTTTGCACTGCTGCTTTTACGAACTAGGTCGAGAAAGAGCGAGGTGCCATGCCGAGGTAAGTCGATCTGTTCCTGCCGGAAAACTGAAGGGGTATTGTATTGTGCTTCTGTTGCATCTCCTCCCCTTCTTTCTCTCTTGTCCACGATAATTGCTGTGCTGCAAGTGGTCTCTGGAGACCAGGTGGTACAGATTACTACTGGTGCACCTAACCACATGGGTGAGCCATGGATATAGAACGCGAAAAGAAAATGACGGACAGTAATGTTATGGCGAGAGGGGCGAGTCTACTTCCGCATATGTAAAACCAAAGTTCATTCGAGCGCTTCGACCCGACCGTTGCGCCATGGCTACCTGAGTGACTTTTTCCTTACGGCGTTGCAAAAATAATTTCTCCTCTAACAATTTGGCGTGTTCTTTATATCTTGATTGTCTTCATAATTCACAACAAGCACTTCTTTGAAGTGCGAGCAACTTTTTCAAATTCAATTAACGGGTCTTAGGCTGGTGCAGGCTCGGTCGGCTTCGGCTCAGATCGAGCATGTTCCTGAGGTGACCCGCTATGTCATTACGCTAAGTGATCTGCATTCCCCAAGCCTTTTTCAGCTCCATGGGGGCTACGGCTTTGAACAATTGAGTGTAGCATGTACTGAACGGGAAGGCTGCGAGAAGACAGGGATGGTGACGCAGCCTGGCATCCATGTTACTTAGACAATTCGGTATTGTGCACTTATGTTGATACGTACATCACATTGAACGGATGACGCCGATTTCGGCAGGATTGAAACCAATTTTGACTGAAGCAGGTTGTTTATCAACGCACATGTGCCGAATGTGGAGACGCTGCTTCAGCAACTCAGCCTCTCTGCAGAATATGGAGCACGCCTCTCAATTCCGAATGCATTATACCGAAATGTCAGAATACGCTTTATTCAGAATTGTAAATAGAATTTAGAGTGACTATGTCACGAGAAATCTCTATTGGAGATATAATGCATTGCAGTTGGTTTTCCAAAGTTGTCGATAAATGTTTGTCTGCGTGTGTGTCAGTGTGCATGTGCCGCTTCGACGCGTGCTGTGACAAGACGGCCACACGGATTTCATCAAATATTCACATATGATGGGCCGGTTCGGCGGACAAATTATTGTGATGGTTTTGGATCACGCAGATCATGTGGGCACGTGCCACGTGCCGTCAACTGGGGTCATGTCGACACCAGTTAGCCAGAGCATATACCATGGGAAGGCATATACACCTGGATATACAATAGGGAGGCATATACAGCAAATCGCACGGATATGAAACTTCGTGGAAACACGCGCCCGATAGGAACTCAGTGTTTTTGTGGTCGGCGGCCGAGCTCGCTGTACCGAGCGACCGTCAAGCGCGTGCGTCTGTTTTGAGCTGGGCACCTCCGTCCTTAGCGCGGCGTGTACGAGAGCTATCAAATTTGGTGGACGGGTAGCCCGACAGCGGGGCTATTCGGGCACGTACAATTTGTAGAGATAGGCGAAGCATAGTGCGTGTCAGGCGCTCAAGATTAGCTCGACACACCGAATTCTGTTTAGCATGTGGTTGGTGCTTCTTCCGACGAAAAATGCGACCGCCATTTATTGGTGCCCATAAGTTGACGGGAAATGTTTGTCTGTCTGTCTGTCTGTGTCACATAAAAGCTTCCTGAGCATTATAGCTATTTCATAAATTTAGCTACGGTAAAGCCTAGCAAACGACATCACTGTGTAAACAACATTGTTTTTAAAATAGCAACAAGTACAACAATGGCAATTCTTATCCAGGCATAGTAATCACATGAATAGTATGAAACTGGGTAATAATATTACCCAATGAACATAAAACAGTGATCAATATGAGTAAAATCCCAAGTGAAAGGGAATGCCTGGCGAATGTCCAAGAGCACATCACTAACAATGTTCCTCTCTAAGTCGGTCATATAACATTCGTATTATGCCCGTATATAGGATGGATATAGCTCCCCTTGATACTAGCTCCCCTTGCATTGTACAGTGATTTCTCTGGGGCCAATTTCACTAATATCACAAGCTGTGTATTCACACCAAATTTGGTGCGGATGCACCTTTAGGTAATCTTCAAGTATTACCCCTCACAATTTCTATATATCAACAAGGTATTTAAGTCACCATCAGCTGCCTCAGTCAACTGTCAGGAACATAAACATTAAATAAGATTAAATATAAGTAATGAAATATATTTGATTAAATTAAATATCATTCAATAAGAATACCTGAAGGTGTACTCACACCAACTTCGGTGTAAATACACAGCTTGTGATGCTAGTGAAATTGTGCCTCTGGTGAGGTGCTTGTCCGTGGAAGTCTCCTAGTTTTTTTTTCTGAAGCAGCTTCTCAGTCAATAAACTGCTTTTGCTTGTATACATTACTACATACAATACGATACATCTATGCATATATACATACAATATAGTCATATATACTCATTAATAAACTTTGTGCTTGTTACATATTTGTCTGTACCTGTATCACTATCCTATATATCCTCGTTCCTCTGTCACTGCATGGCCTATCTCCATGCATATGTCACCACCTGACATATGTCTGAGCACTGAACTGCACTTGTCACAGCTGCACTTGCTATCAGTCGACTTCTCACTGTTTGTGTCACTACCTCACTTCTTACTGTATCTGTCACCACATACCATTGCCCCCAGTCTGTGTCATCGCATGGCCTGCAGCAATCACAATTTCACCTGTGCTACCACCCGACCTGATGCTGTATATGTGTTGCCAGCTGATCTCTCGCCTGGTGTGTCCCGTACCTGACCCATTCATGACCGTTCCACTACCTAACCGAAGTCTCGAAGCATAAAACGCACCCCGGGTTCCCAAGGGATTTTGCATGTTTCCAGAGGAAATGTTTCTGAATTTGGACAGAAGTAATATTTTGTCACTCAATTGATTTATAATTTCGCGTTCATCATTCCAATATTTTCCCAAGCATGCTCCGTAGGTGCGGGAATGTGGGTTGTGAGTGCATGTGCAACCATAGAGACCATACCATTAATCCTCTAGGCTTCATTGTTGCGTTCTTGAAAATGCAAGGACTTTTCAATTATCTTCCAAAGTTTTCAACATGACTGAGCTACAATGGCTAGCATTTCCTTTGAGGGTTTGAAGAGCCACTCTGGTGAACCAGATCTAGATCCGATGCCTTGAGTTGCATTCACGAACAAATACTGCGTCGCCAATCTGGACATCATGATTGTGGCCCTTTGCTGTTTTACTTCAGTTCTGGCAAATGCTCATTCATGTATGCATACCAGACTATGTCTCTGTGGCTCTCAGATATATCGACTGATTTACGACCAACAGGGATGGGTTATGGTTTTCTTCCGTAGAAATCACCACAAACCAACTGACCCATAGAAAAATCCTCTCCCTCATCGCATCGTGAGTACAGATGTCAGTGGCCTGCTGTTCAGGATCATCTCAGTCACAGATAACTGCTTCAAATTTTTCCCATGCTAAGGCTTTATCGCCAAATGATTTTTTTTTCTCAGTGGGAATTCGATGGAGCTCATCAGACATTCACAAAATCCTCCCCATCATTGTGTCCTATTGTGGACGAAATCTCGACTGATGTTGGTGTCATTGAGGAAGTGCTGAAAATCATCACAACTGATCAAATATCAGTGCTTATCGAACTGACCATGGGCACCTTTGAAAATGCTGGCACCATCATTCACCAACCTGGAAGGGAAGACTGTCTTGCCTACAAACATCTTCAGATACAGCAGAGAAGCTGGATGCTTTCAGAGACATGCGAGACCGCGAGACACAGACCGATGCGGAAAAACACGATACACATGCGAGACTGAAACTTACTCGCGTCCTTGTGGAGGAAAACACGCACTCCAACGCTTGCGAGGCGCATGCTGCTGCTGACGCCTCCCCCTCGTGCTGGCAGCCAACGGCGGTCGGTTGTGTCCGCCCGCGCAGCTGGAGACGAACAGCTCTGTGGCACTCACTTAATGACCGGACAGACTCCAGCAGCGCAGGATGTCCATCCACCTCAAGCACCTACCGCCGAGCAAGATGAGCAGCAGCGGCAGCATCAGCAGCAGCAGTATATTTGGCCAGCGTTCTGCACAAACGCAATCAGGAAAAAGTTGCAGACCGACGAGAGCGTGTGGAGCGCAAGAGCCGAACTGCCTGCGGCCGGCGACCTACCGGACCACGATTACTGTGTACCCAGAAGCGATGCTGGGTCAGCATCGCATCGCAGGATCTCGTTGTACAGCAGCGGCGAGGACACCGGAGCCGGCAGTGACAGCCGGCGACAGTCGGCCGACACATATCTTCCGAAGCTAGGACCGTCCACAGAGGAGGCGATGTCGTACCTGGCCGGTGACGTCGCCTTTGAAGGAGATGATAACTGACGATGTGAACATGCCAACTAGTTGAAATGTAGCACAGAGCGCGGCGACTCGTTTGTGCCCAGCGAAGTCTGACTGGACAAGGCGAAAGCAGGGGCGTCGCCACCGGGGGGAGGGGACAGCGGGAGAAGTCGCCCGCCCCCTCTCCCCCTGCCGTGAGACTGGGGTGTCCCTCTGGCATTTCAGGAGGCACAGAAGAAGAAATAAGGTGAGCAAGGAGATTGACGGTACAGGAGAGCATGCTGTCGTGGAGGCCCCAAGACTGGAAACGAGCCCCCCCCCCCCACAGGAAATCTGATCAGGTTCTTTTGAGAGGCATGGGGCAGAGATGGGGAGGAGACCCCCAGGACGAAAAGGATGTCACCAAGACGGGCAAGAAGCCATCCAGGTTAGGCAAGAAGGCTTCCGATGCATGGCAGGATATTCTTAATTTGGAAAACAAGGCCCCCCAAGATGGAAGAGGAGTACAATAAGAAGATTAAGAGTATTAAGAAGAATTATTAAGAAGAGTACAATAGAAAATGAGGACATAGGGTAGGAAAGATTTTCCCTCACGCAGGACGCCCCAAGATGGGCAAGAAGGTCTCCGCAGGAATGAGAGAAGACCACTGAAACAAGCCAAATGAGGTCCTTATTTTGGAAGAGGAGAACACCAGGAGAGAAGATTTGGGATTAGGATGCAAAATCACCCTGCTAAGAGGATAATGAGGCTCCAAACACAGATGAGGAGGCTTCCAAGGCGTGCGAGGAGGCACCTAATTCGGAAGAGAACGCCATAAGATTGGAAATGAGGCCACATGACGAACGAGGAGGCCCCTAAAATAGGAGAGGAAGGCCATCGGATAAGAGAGATGGCCCCCGGGTGGAAAAGAAGGCCCCAAGACTGGTAATAAGGTCCCCAGGAAGTGACAAGACCACTGAGATAGGAAAGGTTGCTTGTAATTTGGAAGAGGAGGCACCTGGAATAGAAGAGTCCACCAGGAGATAAGAGGCCACCCAAGGCAAGGATGGGAAAATATATAATCAAATCACAGAGCAGGAGGCCCCCAAGACGTGAGAGGAGGCCCATAATTTGAAAAAGAGGGCCACTAGAAGAGAAAAGAAGCCCCTGGCGAACGCAAGAGGAGTCCCATAAGACGGATTAAGAAGTCCCCAGGGCCGAATGAGGCCCCGAAGTCCGGAAGGAGTTCCCAGGAAATGAGAGGAGGCTTTTAAGATGGGAGTGGTAACACATATGGAAGGAGGTGAGGTTTCCAAAATTGAGGATCCCCCTCAAGACGGGTAAGGCTTCGCCATGGTATAGGAGGAGGCTCACGAGGCATGGCAGGAGGCCGCTAATTTAGCAGAGAGTGCTCCTGGTACATGAAAGGAAGCCCCAGGCTATGGTAAAGGGCCCCAGGATGTAAGAGGAGACCTTCTAAGACGGAAGAGGAGGACCATGGAATATGGAGGAGGGCAGGACACACCAGACATCCAAAACCGGTAAGGAGGCTCCTGGAAATGAGACGAGACCCCTAAGAAGCGAGAGGAGGCTCATATTTTGCAAAAGGAAGCCCCTAAGAAATAGCAGGGGGCCCTGTACGCAAAAGGATTCCCTATGATGGGTAAGTAGACAGTCAGGATGGAGGAGGCCGACAAGACATGAGAGTGTGCACCTGATTTGGAAGAATAGATCTATAGGAGATGAAAGAGCCCAGGATGCACGAGAAGTCCCCAAGACTGGTAAGGACAAGGGCGTCGCCACCGGGGCAGGGGGCAGTCGCCCCCTGCCGTGAAACAGGGGCGCTGCCCCCCACCCTGAAATTTGAGGAGGCCCCTATCCGGAAATGCACAGCAAAAAAGGTGAGCAAGGAGGCCGACGGGACAGAATATCATGCTGTCAATGAGGCCTCAAAACTGACGAGGCCACCAGGAAATATAATCAGGTCTCTATAAGAGACGTAGAACAGAGATTGGGAGGAGGCCCCCCAGGACGAAAAGGAGGCCCCATGACGAAAAGGAGGCCTCAAGACGTAGCACAGAGATTGGGAGGAGGCCCCCAGGACGAAAAGTAGGCCCCCGGGACGAAAAAGGAGGCCCCCAGGACGAAAAAAGAGGCCACAAGACGTAGAACAGAGATTGGGAGGAGGCCCCCAGGACGAAAAGGAGGCCTCAAGACGTAGAACAGAGATTGGGAGGAGGCCCCCAGGACGAAAAGGAGGCCCCCGGGACGAAAAAGAGGCCCCCAGGACGAAAAAAGAGGCCCCAAGACGTAGAACAGAGATTGGGAGGAGGCCCTCATGACGAAAAGGAGGCCTCAAGACGTAGAACAGAGATTGGGAGGAGGCCCCCAGGACGAAAAGGAGGCCCCCCAGGACGAAAAGGAGGCCCCCCAGGACGAAAAGGAGACCCCATGACGAAAAGGATGCACCCAAGGACGAAAAGGAGGCCCCAAGACGTAGAACAGAGATTGGAAGGAGGCCCCCCAGGACGAAAAGGAGGCCCCCCAGGACGAAAAGGAGGCCCCAGGACGAAAAGGAGGCACCAAGACGTAGAACAGAGATTGGGAGGAGGCCCCCAGGACGAAAAAGGAGACCCCAGGACGAAAAGGATGCACCCAAGGACGAAAAGGAGGCCCCAAGATGTAGAACAGAGATTGGGAGGAGGCCCCCAGGACGAAAAAGGAGGCCCCCGGGACGAAAAGGAGGCCCCAGGACGAAAAGGAAGGCACCAAGACGTAGAACCAAGGGCGTCGCCACCGGGGGGCAGGGGGCAGTCGCCCCCCTGCCGTGAAACAGGGGGCGCCGCCCCCTGAAATTTGAGGAGGCCCCTATCCGCAAATGCACAGCAAAAAAGGTGAGCAAGGAGGCCGACGGGACAGAATATCATGCTGTCAATGAGGCCTCAAAACGGACGAGGCCACCAGGAAATATAATCAGGTCTCTATAAGAGACGTAGAACAGAGATTAGGAGGAGGCCCCCAGGACGAAAAGGAGGCCCCATGACGAAAAGGAGGCCCCCATGACGAAAAGGAGGCCTCAAGGCGTAGAACAGAGATTAGGAGGAGGCCCCCAGGACGAAAAGGAGGGCCCCGGGACGAAAAGGAGGCCCCCGGGACGAAAAGGAGGCCCCAAGACGTAGAACAGAAGATTGGGAGGAGGCCTCAAGACGTAGAACAGAGATTGGGAGGAGGCCCCCAGGACGAAAAGGAGGCCCCCGGGACGAAAAGGAGGCCCCCAGGACGAAAAAAGAGGCCCCAAGACGTAGAAAAGATATTGGGAGGAGGCCCCCATGACGAAAAGGAGGCCTCAAGACGTAGAACAGGGATTGGGAGGAGGCCCCCAGGACGAAAAGGAGGCCCCCGGGACGAAAAGGAGACCCCATGACGAAAAGGATGCACCCAAGGACGAAAAGGAGGCCCCAAGACGTAGAACAGAGATTGGAAGGAGGCCCCCCAGGACGAAAAGGAGGCCCCCAGGACGAAAAGGAGGCCCCAGGACGAAAAGGAGGCCCCCAGGACGAAAAGGAGGCCCCAGGACGAAAAGGAGGCACCAAGACGTAGAACAGAGATTGGGAGGAGGCCCCCAGGACGAAAAAGGAGACCCCAGGACGAAAAGGATGCACCCAAGGACGAAAAGGAGGCCCCAAGACGTAGAACAGAGATTGGGAGGAGGCCCCCAGGACGAAAAGGAGACCCCAGGACGAACAGGATGCACCCAAGGACGAAAAGGAGGCCCCCAAGACGTAGAACAGAGATTGGGAGGAGGCCCCCAGGACGAAAAGGAGGCCCCCCGGGACGAAAAGGAGGCCCCAGGACGAAAAGGAAGGCACCAAGACGTGGAACAGGGATTGGGAGGAGGCCCCCAGGACGAAAAGGAGGCCCCCAGGACGAACAGGAGGCCCCCAGGACGAAAAGGAGGCTCCCAGGACGAAAATGAAGCTCCCAGGACGAAAAGGAGGCCCCCAGGACGAAAGACGCAGTCCATGCGCCCCTGCACTCCAACAATCAACCAACCAACCCCAGGACGAAAAGGATGCACCAAAGGACGAAAAGGAGGCCCCTAAGTCGTAGAACAGAGATTGTGAGGTGGCCGAAATGAGGCCCCCAGGACGAAAAGGAGGCCCACCAGGACGAAAAGGAGGCCACCAGGACGAAAAGGAGGCCCCTAAAACGTAGAACAGAGATTGTGAGGTGGCCCCCAGGACGAAAAGGATGCCCATAACGCAAAGGAAGCCCCCAAGACGTAGAACAGAGATTGGGAGGAGGCCCCCAGGACGAAAAGGAGGCCCCCGGAACGAAAAGGAGGCCCCAGGACGAAAAAGGAGGCCCCAGGACAAAAAGGAAGGCACCAGGACGAAAAGGAAGGCACCAAGACGTAGAACAGAGATTGGGAGGAGGCCCCCAGGACGAAAGGAGGCCCCCAGGACGAAAAGGAGGCCCCCAGGACGAAAAGGAGGCCCCCAGGACGAAAAGGAGGCTCCCAGAACGAAAAGGAGGCCCCCAGGACGAAAGACGCAGTCCATGCGCCCCTACACTCCAACAATTAACCAACCAACCCCAGGACGAAAAGGATGCACCAAAGGACGAAAAGGATGCCCCAAAGACGTAGAACAGAGATTGGGATGAGGTCCCCAGGACGAAAAGGAGGCCCCCAGGACGACAAGGAGGCCCCCAGGACGAAAAGGAGGCCCCCAGGACGAAAAGGAGGCCCCAGGACGAAAAGGCGGCCCCTAAGACGTAGAACAGAGATTGTGAGGTGGCCACCAGGACGAAAAGGAGGCCCCCAGGACGAAAAGGATGCCCCATAACGCAAGGATGCCCCAAGACGTAGAACAGAGATTGGGAGGAGGCCCCCAGGACTAAAAGGAGGCCCCAGGACGAAAAGGAGGCCCCTAGAACGAAAAGGATGCACCCAAGGACGAAAAGGACGTAGGACTAGACGTAGAACAGAGAACAGATATAGGAAGGTAGCCCCCAGGACGAAAAGGAGGCCCCAGGACGAAAAGGAGACCCCAGCACGAAAAGGAGGCCCTCAGGACGGAAAGGATGCCACCGAGACGGGCAAGAAGCCACCCAGGTTAGACGAAAAGGCTTCCGATGGGTGGCAGGATATTCTTAAGTTGGAAAACGAGGCCCCCAAGACGGAAGATGCCCCTGCAATATAAAATTAAGACCTGATAGGGGAGACTTCTCCGGACGCAATAGGGGCCCCAAGACGGGTAGGAAGGTTTCCGCAGGAATGAGAGAAGGCCACCGAGACCAGCCAGATGAGGCCCATATTTTGGAAGAGGAGGAACCTGGAAGAGAAGATCTAGGACTAGGACGCAAAAGCACACTGCTAAGAGGATAATGAGGCTCCAGACACAGATGAGGAGGCCCCCATGACGTGAGAGGAGGCCCCTAATTTGAAAAAGGAGTCACCTAGGAGAGGGTAGGAGTCCCCAGAAATCAAGAGAGTGTCAAAAATGGCACGGAGGCAACCAGGATTGCAAAAGAGGCTCCAACACCGGAAAGGAGGCCCCAGAATATGAGAGGAGGCCCTAAGACGGAAAAGGAAGGAAGATATAGATGAGGTTTCGGAGACGCAAAAGCAGGCCCCAAACGGGTGAGGTTCCACCGAGATAGAAAAGGATGATCCAGAGACGTGGCAGGAGGCACCTAATTCGGAAGAGAACGACACAAGATTGGAAACGAGACCCGATGATGAACGAGGAGGCCCCTAAAATAGGAGAGAAAGGCCATTGGATAAGAGAGATGGCTCCCAAGCGGAAAAGAAGGCTCGAAGACGGCTAAGAAGGTCCCCGGGAAATAACAAGGCCACTAAGATAGGAAAGGTTGCCAGTAATTTAGCAGAGGCGGCGCCTGGGAGAGAAGAGGAGTCCACCAGGAGATAAGAGACCACCCCTAAGATGGGTAAAGATCGAATCCAGAGCGCAGAGCAGGAGAACGCAGAGCAGGAGGCCCCCAAGACGTGAGAGGAGGCCCCTAATTTGAAAAAGAAGGCCTCTAGAAGAGAAATGAGGCACCTGCCGGACTCGGGAAGGAGTAGGTCTCTAGGACCAAATGAGGTCCCGAAGCCCGGAAAGAGTTCCCAGGAAATGAGAGGAGGCCCTTAAGATGGGAGTGATAGCAGGTATGGAAGGAGGTGAGGTTTCCAAAATTGAAGATCCCTCAAGACGGGTAAGGCTTTGCCAGGATAAAGGAGGAGGCACACGAGGCGTGGCAAGAGGCCCCTAATTTGGCAGAAAATGCCCCTCGAAGATGAGAGGAAGCCCCATGCCATGTTAAAGGGGCCCCAGAATGCAAGAGGCCCTCCAAGACGGGAGAGGAGGACCATTGAATATGGAGGAGGGTAGGACACACAAGGAGACATCGAAAACCGGTAAAAAGGCTCTAGGAAATGAGACGACGCGACAGGAGGCCTATAATTTTCAAGAAGAACCACCTAAGAAATAGTAAGAGTCGAGTCTGGGTATTTTAAAATCACGATATGGGCCCCAAAAGATCCCGCCGGGGCCCCGCAAATTATGCTGAGCCTGGGGTACCGAAAATTCACGCCCGGACCACGAAAATCATGCCAGGGGCACAACAGGTCGTACCGTGCCCCAAAAGTCTCATTGGGACCAAAACAAATGACGCCGGAGCAACGAAGAACAATCCGGACATGAATAATCACTCTGTGGGCCCAACAATGACGCCAAAAGCCTCCAAAACGCATTGGACCCCAAAAAGTGTCGAGGCCGCTATAGCTCGCGCTAGGGATCCAAGAAAATGACGTCGGGGCCCAAAAGATCACATTGGACCCAAAAAAGTCGCGTCGCAGCCCTTGAAAATCACACTGGAGGCCCAGAAGGTCGCGCCGGGGCCCCAAAAGTTGCAGCTGTCCCCAAAATCAATTTTAACCGGAATGTCACTCTGGGACGGAAAAAAACTCCTTCAGTGGCCGCAGTGCTATATCAAAGGGGCAAATGCCCCCTCCATCCTGAGAGGGATAAGCTCCCAAGAATCGTGTCGGGGGCCTCAAAAATCGCGCTGGGGCCACCAAAATTCGCGTCGGTCCACCAGAATTCGCGTATGGGTCTCCAAATAAATACGGCGAGCCCCGGAAAACTCGCTCCGAGGCCCGAAAAATTGCGACAGGAACCGCCAAAATCGCGTTGGGGCCACAGCTAAATACAACGCATCGCACAAACTCGAACCGGGCCCCCCAAATATCGCGCTTGGGACCCACAATTCCCATCGGTAGTCCCGTCGAGGCTCTACAAAATTGCCGTCTAGGGCCACACGTAAGCACAGTGTGACCACAAACACAAACACAAATCAAGCTGGAGCCCTCCAAAATAAGGATGGATTCCAACAACTAAATGCCCAGGTAAAAAAATGGCTCTGGAGCACCGAACATATTATCAGATGCCTTCACAAATTGCGTACGGCACCGAAAAACAAACCGGATCTCGAACAATCGAGGTGGGATACAAAAACATGGCGCCAAGTGCTCGAGAAATCAGGCCGGGATTCGGACTTTAAAAAAATCAGAAAAGTTTCACAAAATCGTATTGAGCCCAGAAAACTGGGGTTGGGTCTCCGGAACCACGCGCCTGGGTGCGATAAGCCACTCTGGGACCTAGAAACATCGTACCGAAGCCCCAAAATTGTACTTGGGCCCCACAAGTGTGCGTCAGAAGCCCAAAATAAACACATCGGGACCCTAAGAGCACAACGGGGGCCGAAAATACAACTGACCCTCCAAAGCGCACAGTCTCACAAAAAGCGACAGGGCCTTAACACAAGCGTTGCAGCCATAAATATACATACCGGGAGGTCTAAAAAATACACCGGAAGCTCTCAAGGCACACAGGGGTCATGCTAACGCACAATAGCCTGAAAAGGTGGCTGGGGCCGCAAAAGGCAACATGGTTCCAAAACAAACAAAAAGATCGGCGCTAAATAAACACATCGGGATCTTCGAAAACGCCCTGACACGTCAAAATCCTCGGTGTACAAAAATTCAACAAACCCTAAAACGAGCAGGGGTTCGAAAATGCTTTAGGCCCCTAACAAAAATGGATTGGAGCCATAATACACAATCATAGACCAAGAAAGACGCAACGGGTAAAAAAACGCCGAGGCTTGGCCTCGGTTCGGTATCCAATCTGGGAGGATAGCAGCAAAGATATGAAGTGCATCAAAGCTCAGCGGAAACCGCATTTCATAGCTACCAGAAAATGTGGGAAGTAGGAAACTAATGATCGAATTTAATCAATCGATTTTTCGAAGCGAACGCCCATGCGAATCATTCCATCACGCCAAATATGGTGCAAGTCTATCATGTGGCAGCAATTAGCAAAACGCAGAAGGCCAAGCAGAAACCATAGCATCGCACGATGTGTGGCGAATGCACCGAATACGAAAAATGGGTGTGCACGTGCACTGACGTTGCCGTCGTGGCGACCGGGTGCTATGAACTGCAATGCCTGAAATTGTAAAATTTTGTATTTTAAAGTGGTGGGTAATACATTTTACTTTGAAGTTATGGGCCTAATACATCTTCTAAACCCTGCTCGTTTTAGGGCTTTGTTGCGTTTTTTTGTGCACCGAGTATTTTCTACGTGTCGGGGCGTTTTCGAAGATCCCGATGTGTTTATTTAGCTCCCGGTCGTTTTGTACGTTTTGGAACCATGTTGCCTTTCGTGGCCCCAGCCTCTTTTCCAGGCCCTTGTGCGTCCTCATGGCCCCTGTGCGCCTTGCGAGCTTGCAGTGTATTTTTCTTAGAGCTCCCGGTATGTTTATTTAGGGCTGCAACGGATGTTTTAAGGCCCTATCGCTTTTGGGAGACTTTTGTGCGCTTTGGAGGGTTAGTTGTACTTTCTGGCAACGTTGTACTCTTAGGGTCCCGCTGTGTATATTTGGGGCTTCTGACACACATTTGTGGGGCCCCAGTATGATTTTGGGGCTTCGGTGCGATTTTTTCTGGGTCCCAGCGCGACTTATCGCGCCCAGGCACGTGGTTCCGGAGACCCAACGCCAGCTTTCTGGGCTCAACGCGATTTTTGTGGATCTTTTCTGTTTTTTTATTAAAAGTCCGAATCCCGGCCTGATTTTTCGAACCTCTGACGCCATGTATCCCACCTCGATTTTTCGAGATCCGGTATGCTTTTCGAAGTCATACGCAATTTTTGAAGGCATCTTGAAAAAAATGTTCGGTGCAACAGAGCCATTTTCCTGACCCTGACATTTATTTGCTGGAATCTCTCCTTTTTTTGGAGGGCTCCAGCTTGTTTTTTGGGATACCGATCCGGGTTTGTGGTATAGGTGTAATTTCAGCAGTGTGAGGTAACTTATCAAGGGATACCAAAGAAAACCTTAGAACTGAGTGGTGGAGTTAGGGTTGAAATCCGACCAATCAGAAACCATAGTGGTAGATTAGGCCCCTCCACAGGACAATTTAGTTGATGATTAATTATATTATTTCGAAATGTACCCTTTGACAAAATAGCGGTCGAAATCCAAGGACTTTTTAATGGGCGTAGGTGCCCTCCCCCCCCCCCTGCAAATCCGTTTGCCCCCTCCTGCTTGACGCAAATATAGGTACTCCACTGGTCCCTCAATAATTTTCCGAAACATACGCCCATGGGGAAAAGCCAACATTGAGGGGACAAATTACCCCTCATAAGCATGCAATACAACATCCATGCCCCATATGAAATGGGATGAATGATGTTTTTAAATGCATTTTCTTCCAACAAACTTCTTTTCTGTTATTACAGCCTGCATGCGATGCGCCCCTAAACCACAATAACTAACTAACTAACTAACAGCCTGCATGATTAGAGCTTCCCAGCTTCCATACCTTCTCAACGTCATTTACAAAACGGCACAGCACAGCGAAAACGATGGGCGTGACGGCGTGGAATGTGAAGGCTTGGATTATGTATGTACTGACATTGTTGCATTGTTGCATTGTCATTTATGCATTGGTGTTCAATGCTTGTTCTTGCCGTGAATTTATTCGCTGAGGATATATTTTAGCTCGTGTGACAGCTGCCTTGCAGCCAGCACCAAATGTTATAAAAATAAACAAATTCCTAAGATGACGCTAAAAAAAACTAATGCAATCCACTTCTCGTTGTCACCTTTACGAAATTGTCGTCCTTGGACTGAGAAATGGTCGTTCAAGCTTTGCTTATGACATCAAGCTGATGGGAATAAATAACAGTAGTGATGAATCTAGCTATATTCAGTTAGACTTGGAGGACTTAAAAGTGGGTTGATCAATGGCAGATATCTGTAAGATATGCTTAGCACCAGCCCCGCCAGCTCGCTGCAATCTAGAGGCCAGCGGGAAGATTCGAGAAAGCATTGAGACGATGGTTTGTTTTGGCACTTATGCATTTATCCAAATATTACTTATTTATACCCTGGTATGGCCCAGTTTTCAGCCGAAATGATTAGTGCTATTGCGTTTTGAGTAAATGATGCACCATGCCAAGAACAAACAAAAAACCAATATGAAATCATGTTCCCCATCCTCGAACCATAGTATAAGAGCCTAAAAACAATATGAGACCCTAACACAATGGAGGCCCCCTTTCGGGTAACAGGAGGCCCCCTTTCGACCTTGCCCCCCTGGAAGAATTTCGTGGCGACGCCACTGGCCATCGGGACCCATGCTAAAAGTTGAAATTACTAGGGGGAAACAGGGGTATAACTTTTGAGGAATGCACTTTCCTCCCCCTAATGCTGGCTGTGCCCCCCCCCCACCCACTCCCCTAATCATTTCAACTTTTAACATGGTACTCTATGTGGCATGCCCCCAATCCATTTGTGCCTACCCGTTGCCTTCCTGTATTGCGCCCCCAGTGGCGTACCGAAAGGGAGGGACATTGGTGTAAGCTATCCCCTCTCCTGAGAGGTTGTGGGGCCCTGAAGAATCGCGACGGGGTTTGGAAAAATTGCGCCGGGCCCCCAAAAAAATATCACTGGGGCCACAAGGATCACACCGGGGCCCAAGAAAATCGCATTAAGGGACCCAAAAAGGTGCGCAGATGTCCCTGAAAACGTCACCGGGCGCCACCACAATCGTACCGAGGCCACTCAAAATCACATTGGGGCCCCACAATCGCTCCGTGCCCCTAAAAAATGATGCTGGGCGCCCCCAAAAATGGGACCGAATCCCTGAAAATACATCTGGGGCCCGCAAAAAGTCGCGACAAGCTTCTTAAAATTACACTTGGGCTTCAAATGGTTTGGACGGCGCCCATGAGAATCGCGTTCATGGACAAAAAAAAGTCATGCCGTGCCCCTAAAAATCACGCTGTTGGTCCCAAATTGTCGGGCCGGGCCCCCTGGAAATCACGTTGTGACCCAAGAAGTCTCGCCGAGGCCCCTGAAAATGACACTGGGGCCCCCAAAAGTCGGACCGGGTCCCTGAAATCACGCTGGGGTCCTCAAAAGTTCGCGCCTGCGCCCCTGAATATCACGCTGGAGGCCCAATAAAGTCGTGCCGAGGTCCTTGAAAATCGCGCTGGGGCCCCAAAAAGACGGCCCGATCCCCAGAATATGACGTTTTGTGCCTCAAATTTTCGCGCCTGGGCCCCTGAAAATATCACTGGGATAACCAAAAAAGTCGTGCCGGGATACTTAAAAATCACAATATGGGCCCGAAATGATCCGGCAGGGCCCCGGAAAATTACGCTGAGCCTGGGGTACCTAAACGTCACGCCCAGGCCCTGAAAATCACGTAAGGGGTACGACAGGTCGCACTGGGTCCGAAAAGTCTCATCGGGACCCAAAACAAATGATGCCGGGGAAAAGAAAACAATCCGAACATGGATTGTCTCATGAAGAGGTCAGGTAGGGAACACATCAGGTGAGAGATCAGCTGGTAACACATGTACAGCGTAAGGTTGGGTGGTAGTACAGGAGAAATTGTGATAGGTGCAGATCAAAACATTGGGGCCTCAACAATGACGTCAAAAGCCCCCAAAATGTATTGAATCCCCCAAAAAAAATGTCGGGGCCGCTAAAACTCGCGCTAGGGATCCAAGCAATTGAAGTCGGGCCCAAAAGATCACACTTGGACCCAAAAAAGTCGCGTCGCAGCCCTTGAGCAAAGACTCTTATCCCAGAATCTATTCAATGAAGACATTTGGATTAAAAGTACTAAAGCACCTAATTACAACGGATGCTACTATCGAGGCTTTTCGTCGTCCAGTGATGTGCATATCCAGGCTGAGATTTAAGAACCCCGAAGATAATGGGATGAATTTAGGCCAATTACAGGGTGTATATTTATGAACACTACTTGTGGTGCAAGCAGTTAAATGGGCATAGGAAAGTCGATTTTGTGCGATGTACTCCATAAACGTCATTGTTAAGCTATAAAATAATTGGGATATGCGCAGTGGCGTGCCGAAGGGGAGCATTGGAGCGGTCCCCCCTGAGAGGTTGTCGGCCCCCAATAATCGCGCCGGGGTTCTGAAAAATAGCGCCAGGCTCCCTAAAATCCTGCTGGTGTCTCCAACAAACGTACCGGGGCCCATGAAAAACACATCGGGCCCCCAAAAAAGTCGCGCAGGGGCACCTAAAAATTACGCTATGGGCCCCCAAAATCCCACTAATGCCCATGAAAATCACATTGGTGGCCTCAAAAATCCTTCCGGGACCTTAAAATGATGCTGATGGCTCCAAAATGTGGGCCGGGACCCCTGAAAATACCGATGGGCCCCAAAAAGTCGTGCCGGGACCACGATAAGTCGCACCAGGGCTCCAGAACATCACGTTAAGACCGTAAAAGGTCGGGCCGAGCCCCTGTAAATACTGCTGGGAGCCAAAAAGTCTCGTCGGGGCACCCGAAAATGACGCTGGGCCCCAAAATGACGCTGGGTTCCAAAGGATCTGGACGGGGTCACTGATTATCACGCTGGGTCCCTAAAAAAAGTCGGACCGGGGCCCCTGAAAATCACACTGGGAGCACCAATAAGTCGTGCCGTGGTCCTTAAAAATCACGATGGAGGTAACAAAAAGACGGGATGAGCCCCTGCTGGGGCCCTCAAAGTTTCGCGCTTGGGCCCTGAAAATCACGTTGGGGGCCGAAAAAAATCGTGCCACGGTTCTTGAAAATCACAACGGGGACCCCACAACAAAAGGTTCAGCGGGGCCCCTGAAAATCACGCTGAGCCTGAAGGTACCAAAAAGTCGCGCCCGGGTCCGTCAAAATCACGCTAGGGGCTCGACTGGTCGCACCGGTGCCCCAAAAGTCACATCGGAATCACTCAATAAATGAAGCCGGCGCAACGAAAAAACAGTCCGGACATTGAAAATCGCTCTGGGGTCCCAGCAAACGCTCCGAAAGAAACCAAGACATGTTGGGCCCCCGAAAACGTGTCGAGGCCACTAAAACTCGCGATAGGCATCCAAACAAATGACGACAGGGTCCAAAAATCGCACTTAGACCTAATAACGTTGCGCCGGAGCCCCACAGGTCGCAGCTGGCTTCCCAAAAATAAATTTATTCCCGGAATGTTACTCTGCGGACACACAACTTGCGCCAAAGACCTCAAAAAGGCGTCAGGCCCCGGAAAAGAAACGCGTTGGATCACCGAAAAAATGCACCGGGAGCCCGAAGAATCGTACCGGGGCCCAAAAATATCGCACAGGAGGCTTGCAAAATAGAAGTCGACCCCAAAAAATCACAAAGGGACTCTATCGAGTCGACCCGGGCACCGGAAAAATCAGAACAGGTCCCGAAAGAAAGTTCTCCTGATGGCCTTTCTACTTCTACTAGTGCCATCGGATTATAAAAAAAGAACTCGTTGAACAGCCGCAGTGGCAAACTAAAGAGGTAAATCCCCCCTCCATCCTAAAGAGGTGGGCTCCCAAGAACCCAAGAATCGCGCCGGGTCCCCACAAATGGTTCTAGGGCAAGATAAATTCGCGTCGGGGCCCACAGAATTATGGGTTATAGATAAATACAGCGGACACCAAAAAACTTGCACCGGACCCGGAAAATTGCGCCGAGGAACGCCAAAATCGCGCTGTGGCCCAGATATGTACAACGTGCCCCGTGAACTAGCGCCAAGCCCCCCAAATATCGCACAAATATCGCGACCCAAAATTCCTGTCGGTACTCGCATAAATTCTGGTCGAGGCATCAATAATTTCCTTGGGTCTCCCAAAAATTGGCATCGATCTCTCCTAATAACCACAGCGTGGCCCCAAAATCGCATCGGAACCCGACAAAAATCAAGTCGGAGCCCTCCAAAATAAACAGATTCCGGAAAAAAATTCAGAGGCAGGAAAATCGCCCCTTAGCCGAAACATACCACTCGATACCTTAACAAATCGTATGCGGCACTGAAAAACGTACCGGAGCCTCGACAAATCGTGACGGAACACAAAAAAATGTCGAAAATGTCAGGCCGTGGCTCGGACTTTACATAATTCAGAATAAGTCACCAAAATTTCGTCGAGCCCAGAAAACTGGCGTCGGATTCCCCGGAACCACGCGTCTCGGCCCGACGAGTCGCGACAGGACCCCGATAAATTATACCGGAGCCCTAATATCGTGCTGGGATCCCACAAATATGAGCGAGGAACCCCAAATAAACACAGCGGGACCCTGAGAGCACAACTGGAGGACAAAAATGCACCGGACCCTCCAAAGCGTGCCAAAACAAGAATCGGGGTCGCAAAAATGTGCCGGACACCTAACAAAAATTGGATGGAGTCCTAAAACACATACGAAGACAAAGAAAAGCCGAAAGGTGCAAAAACGAACACCTAACTAGAGACTCAGTTCGGTAGCCAATCTGGGAGCGTATTTAATCAGAGATGAGGTGCATCAAAGTTAAGCGGTTATCCGGATTTCTTAGCCACCAGAAAACGTGGGAAGAAGAGAACTAGTCATCGAATTGAATTCAGGATGGGCCCTTGTGGCTCTTAAGTCTGAACACGTTATGACTTTATGAGGTGCCGTGTGTTGTCACCTGTCGGCTATTTTGCACTGAATTGTTGGTCCCCAAAATAAGCGCTTTCATTCCGTTTCAGCCGGGGTGCTACGTGATGTAGTTGTAACATTTCGTTTCAAATGGCGGATATTCTAAAGTGCACGATATGTACTAGGGAGATGTTTGAGGTGACTGATCATCTGTGTGTTGGAGTTAGGCCCTGAGGACGAACACAATGCCATGTGCTTTATTTATTGCGTTTTTCTTTGCCCCAGATTGTCAGCCTGGTAATCTTGGTCTGACACACACGTGATCAAAGAATCTTCAACCAGCGATCACCGGTCATTCTTTTTTCTCATCCTCTCCAGCATCAATCATGAGACTTCTTTTGCTATGGACCAGCAAGCAAGCTTCGTTCTTGCTTATTCTTTCTCCTCATCAACATCGGTGAACATTTACAACGGGTGATATCTCAAAGACGTATGGTACTATATCATGGAAACTAGGGCACACCACATAGCCATTAGTGAGGCTGTAATAATGAGATTGCACCCCCCCCCCCCACACACGCACATAGCGGAAGTTGAAGAAAGTTTGTTTGAACAGTAATACTAATGGTTTCACTCGTACCAGGAAGATAAATTATTATTACAAAATAATCCATCAGTCGTGAAAAGAGTTCCAAGTCCAGCAAGAAATGTGAATTTGGAAGTACTTATACTGTGATGATAGTTCTTTTTCAGTATCACATGTTGCTGTTAGCCATAGGCGCGCCCAGGGGGCCTGCCCCATCCCCCTTAGCGGTAATAGTTGTGTGTTTCACTATTAAAATTATTGGGTTATATATCCAAAAGTGCTCAACCGTGTTACTTCGCGAAATTTCTGGGTGCGCCCCTGCTGTTGACCCTGGCCCACCCACTTTTTGAGACGTTCCTACGCCTATGCTTGCGGGATGTCATACAGATCAGGACAGGCTCCTCCCATACTGGGCTCCCCCCCCAAAAAGGCAATTTCATCCGATTCGATTCATTGAATCTCAGTAAGCGGCCTTCGAATAAGCTTCTATGACTTCTCATCCATGGAAAGGAACGCAAAGCGAATTTTGTGGTAAGTTGATTCACAAGACATATATTAACTAGAAGAACACCTGACATAACTTAATAAGCAATCCTACTTGTTGGCACTTGTTTTACCGGTCCTGCAACCTTGAACACTGACAGAGCACTTTTATAGTAGGATGGCGTGGCTCACCATCTGCATCTGCGCCATATGCTCATGCATATGAGATGAAATATCAGTAGATTGAGGTTTGCTCAATAAATTACATTGCTTAGCTATTGTATGTGCTTAATAATTTATATGTACCAGCCGTTTCAAAGACCAAGGCGAAGTTGCATTATTTTTGTTTCAGGTGTTCACGAGACACGTTTTACACACATTTTACCTCCATGAAACAAACAAAGAGGGTAGGCTAGTTGAGGTTATGTTCGGTTAGTTTATTTAGGTGGGAAAGTTTAGAAAATCTATAAAATTCTTCCATTTTTGTTTCCAAAGAAAGTTCGGCTGGATGACGTTAAGTTATGTTATGTGTTTTCAAATTTGTAACTTATAAATTTTTTGTTGATTATCTTTAATCTAAAAAAATAGGTACCAACTGCTCGCAAGCTGAAGAGTAAGCATTTCCGGCAGAAATGAGGGGTCACATTGTCTTAGTCGCGTTGATAACTATGGTATTCAAACATTTCCCCAAAATCAGACCAACACATTGAAGCACAAATTTACGAGATCGCCCGATGGTCAGCTGTCCAGACTTCAAATTTTTAGAACTTGCATTTATTAATGTAACGAATCCAGCCAGCAGCTAAAATCACGAAGTTGAAGCTCGAAGCAGAAAGTCACAACGCCGCGGACAGAACAGGAACACAAAATCCGAACACAAATATGAGGCTCAAGTCAATGTCAAAAACAATGGCTTCATGAAGCCAAAGATAGCTTCGTCCAATGTCTGATCTAGGTCCTATGCTAAGCAGACCCTATGTAGTCCATTGACAGATCTAGGGGGCAGGGGGGATGCTCAGTATTCAAAACCATAAAGCCCTGCCCTGACTCCACCACCCAAAATGGTACATTATGTCGGGTAATCGCAACATGGGCTGGATCAAGGTCGGGAAATTTGTATTTCTGTAATTACTGTTGTCACGCAACTTTGAAGCATGCTCCATTTCATGTGGTAACTGTGGTGGTAAGTCCTCTTAGTGATCCACATTCTTTACTTTGGAAGACAATATTTCTGGGCCTCAATGAAACACATCATTTTCCCTGATGCCATTCTGTCGTCGGCCATCAGTTTTGTGTAGAAGCGCCAGGATGGATGGGATCCGAATGCTCCATGGATTCCTGAAATGAAACATGCCCCTCCCCGGAAGCAATTTTGGATCCAGCCAGTCGGCTTAGGCGTCTGACTTCTGAGAAATCATTATTAAATTTTTCCCCCAAAATTCCTCCAATCCTGGCCGGTGTAAACAAGCTTCGAAAGGACGTAGTTGATGGGGGATAAAACCACAGTCGCATCAGTAAAAAATAGTTCATTCGGTTGGGCGTGGTGGTGGTGGTGGGGGGGGGGGGACGGCCGGACAAAAGACACATTCGTCCCCCTATCCGCTTGTGTTGGGTAATGGGCGGAAAGGCCCCATAGATCCACCATGTCTGGGAATATTTTACGGTGCGTACAAATCAATACAAATTAAACTAAACCAACCCGAGGGGCTGATGAAGCCCAAATCCGATTTCCACCACACTAGGTTTATTTTCCAATTATTGCCAGTGAGAGAACATTTCTTGGTACTGGCCCGAAGGACCAAACTTGACCAAGATTATTAAGGACAGACTACATGGAGGAAATTTGAGGACTCACATCGCATAGGGCCTACTCAATGGGGTTTCATGCTAGAAGGTGGCATTATGGGGGGGGGGGGCATGTCAGCTTTGACAGGCGCCTTCCCCAGATGTATGCAAAGCACGCACATGGCCGGCTCCCCGGGCTGGAATCTGAGGAGTTTCTCACTCATGCCCCCAATTATATCATCTTAAATATTCCCTCCCTTGAAGCCGATTCTTTCAATGCACTAGCATTGGCCTCGTACTAAATTTAAGAATCATTCGTGGTTCCAATCCTATCCAACACCAGACATTCCACAAGTGGATCCATCATTTCCATGACGAATCTAACTTGGTGCACGAAACATAGGAAGCAAAACGATCTCAAACTGGCCATGTTCTTCCTCTGTGTAGTATTTCGAGACTAGAACACAATCTTTGAGAAAAGACTTACCAAAAATTGCTCGTATCCAGCAGCCAGCACTCAGCACCACCTAAGACAACACAACAGGCCCACGCACAATGCAGCTCCAAATATGTCGTCAGCTGTTGATAGTGCTGCAAGATACGTAGCAATATATTATCTACCAAATGTAAAGTAAAGTTTTACAATAATAAAGAGCGAAAATAGATCTGTCATTCAATTAAGTTTTCTCCATGTACTCAATTCTACATTTTTCCGCAACATCAACACAGATATGTAAAATAAACCACCCACAACTATTGAGCGAGTGTCGGAAATTTCGTCGGTTTTTATCACACACATTAGACGCGGCACTTCGCTAACACTCCTTTACACTCCTCGCACACCAAAACCACATGTTTCACGAAAAGGTAGGACCATCATGAAACTTCGTCACGTGACTTGGACGACGATAAGAATCACCTCTGATTTGTGAAAAATAGCGAGGACCGGAAACGGTACTATGTATTCATCTCCGGTCCTCGGTAGTCCGGGTGTACTCAAATTTGGTCCTCGTTTTTCACGCCTTACAAGTACACACACACACACGCACCTACACACACACACACACACACACACACACACACACACACACACACACACACACACACACACACACACACACACACACACACACACACATGCATGCATAACGCGCCGTGGCATGTACACAGGGCGATGTGAATGATAATGGATCAGGCATTCTCGAATGCCATCCATGGTTTTGTGTATTCTGTTGTGTTGCCTTTCGCCATTGACGCGGTGTTTCGCATTATATCGTTCGTCAGCCTAGCGAGAGGTTGCGATACGTGTTACGTTTTTAACGCTGGATTTCGAGTGCATGTTTGTGTGTTTAATTTTTTCTTTTTATTTTGTATTATGTCACCCTGAAGAAGGCCTGTGATCGAAACTTTGGTGATTTGTTTGTTTGACAAAATATAGTTTTTATCACTGTGTCACTTATGCATAGCTTGTGCAAATGGAATAATATGCATATACATACATATATATATATATATATATATATATATATATATATATATATATATATATATACATATATATACATATACATATATATATATATATATATATATATATATATATATATATATATATATATATATATATATATATATATATATATATATACATATATACATATACATATATACATATATACATCTATATATATATATATATACATATATATATATATATATATATATATATATATATATATATATATATATATATATATGTATGTAATGTATACATATATACATTATATACGTAATGCATATATGTATATATGCAAAATGAACTGACAGACTGTTTGAAAGACCAGCATATATCCCAAAAAACAATAAATAAGCACGCCGATCCTGATCGGAGTTTCTGACCGGGCGTTGGTCGTTGTATTTCCCACCTCTGGTGGAGGGGCTTGACAATTATGTGTTGACTCAATGTATGGTGGCATGAGTACTGTCAATTTGATTGGTGGGGTCAGCCTCATAGGGTTCCATGTTAAGAGCAAAATGTTGGTGGGGCCAAGGCAAAGATGGTGGGAGCCAGTCCCCGCCAAACGTATGGGAAACTTCGCCCCTGCTATGAGTCCATTTTGGACTTATAAGTCTATAATATATATCTATAATATACTATATAAGTGTTATAAGACCATTTTGGACACAACGGCTCCCTTGCCCATCATTCTGCATGACTTCAGTCATGTGATATCTTGCGATCTTGGACTCTTGAAAACAACAAAAAGTGGTCAACTTAGCGATCATCCAAATTTAGCCTTTTATTTTGCAATTATCTATTACAGCAACCGCACTTGCATAATGTGACCCGCCAGATTTCGACATATAATGACATATAATCGGCTCGGAATACCAGAATTGTCGTGCACCGGTATCACCCTTACACACCTGTTTCAGCGTCATGGCCGGTGGAGGATCTCCTGGTGGGCAGGTCACCAGAGCTGCCTCTGTTACCGGCAACACGTGCTGGCTCCGATCGGCCGCCGCCTGTCACATTACCCTCTGTGGTCGATATTTATCGTCGTGCGTGTTTCGGTGGAAATGTCAACCCCCGACGGCGCTGTTTAAACGCTGGCCGACCTATTTGACGTCTCTGGGCAGTGGTGCACATACAAGCTGCCAGATTGAGGAGACTGCACTCCAACACATCCGCCTACCCCGAGAGCTGACCATCTCTGCCAACGCTTCATAACACACCGGTACTGGATATTACTTACATGGGCGCTATGCGAACACAGCTTCACAAATACTCCAGCACCGCACTGCGGGCACACGAAGCGACACTTGGCACAGTCCCAGCACGGCTCATCGTGGCCTCGCCACAGCTCGCAGCCCCGCAGCCCCACACCAGTCGGCTTGGATTCGCCAGTGTGGATCCTGCGCAGCAATGGATCGCAGGATGGAGGTTCCAGCGATATAACGGCAATCACGACATTTACTCTTGGTGTTCAGTAATATTGTTCACGCACGCGACAGCCACCATTTGTACGCCAATCGTAGTGACGTGGCACAATTGGCAACATTCCCGGCCTATATTGCGCACCCTGTGTTCTGGAATGCACGCGTCCACCGACATCGTAATCACCGGCAGGATTGAGTTATCACTGAATTACACACGAACCGCAGCGTGACATGTCCACGTGGCTTATTGATATCTTCCGAGCAAATGCTCTCAACTCCCAATATTGAACCAGCATGTTCCGTCCGAGTCGGAATTTCTCCAGAGATCCCCGTATAGTAATGGGACGGTGTGGATGATACTGTTCTTCATAGATAGAGCAAGTCACGTACTTCGCAACGCGCGCTCGCGTGTGTGTATGTGTGTGTGTGTGTCTGTATGTGTGCGTGTGTGTATGTGTGTGTGTGCGCGTGTGTGTGTGTGTGTGCGTGTGCGTGTATGTATGTGTGCGTGTGTCGGAATTGAGTATTCCTCCTGATCGGCTGAAGGGAGATGGGACATTTTCGTGTGTGTGTGTGTGTGTGTGTATGTATGTATGTGCGCGTGTGTCGGAATTGAGTATTCCTCCTGATCGGCTGAAGGGAGATGGGACATTTTCGTGTATGTGTGTATGTATGTATGTGTGCGTGTGTCGGAATTGAGTATTCCTCCTGATCGGCTGAAGGGAGATGGGACATTTTCGTGTGTGTGTGTGCGTGTGTGTATGTGTGTGTGTGCGCGCGTGTGTGTGTGTGTGTGTGTGTATGTATGTATGTGTGCGTGTGTCGGAATTGAGTATTCCTCCTGATCGGCTGAAGGGAGATGGGACATTTTCATCGCAATCAAAATCCGTGACTGGTGGTTTCAGCCCCTCCGCCATTCTCTCGGTTTGCTCGCACGTCACATACGAATCGCGAGTCACTACGCTGAAAATCGACGAATATTGCTACCGCTATGTCTTGTGTTAAACCTTAAATTTCGATACGACCAAGAGCATAGCTAGAGGAAGATGTAGAGAAGTATCCTTCTTTCGTTTCTCGTTGGGCGTTGATTTCTTGGTAATCACCTCGCATGCAAGGCGCTAGCTGTCGTAGCTGGCCGGTGAAGTTGAATCTTTGCGGCTCGGCATGCAAGCAGTAGCGCAACCAAATAAGGCTAAGGGGGCCACAACCCCAGTGGGACCTATTTTGTGCCAGTGGGACCTATTTCGTCGTGCGAAGCGCTCCAAAATTTAGCTTTGTTTGCTCTCTGGGGATTGGTAACAACTGGGGTGCCCTGAGAGGTGGTGGACTCCCAAGAATTGCGTGGGTATTCGTAAAAATTATGTCGGGCACTGACAGATTCCGGTCGAGGGCCCAAGTAAAGACAACGTGACCCCAAAAAGTCGCGCCGGAGTCAGAAAATCGTTCCGGGGGTCCAACAAAATCGTGCTTGGGCCCCAAAATTTGCGTCGGGCTCCAAACGTTCGCATCGATGGTGCAAAATGAATTCAGCTGGGCCTCAAATATTCGTCCTGGGGCCCCCACAAATTCCCATCGGGGACCCAAAAATTCAGGGCAGGGCCCTGCATAGAGACAGCGGGGCCCGGAGAACTCGGGCTGGAGCCGACAATCGCACTGGTGCCGTCAAAATCGCGCTTAGGCTCAAACATTCGTGTTTGGCTCCAGAAAATTGTCATCGAGGGACCAAAATACACAGCAGGGATACGAAAATTCGCCCAGAGCCTAAAAATAACGCCGGGGCCCCCAAGGAACGGGCTGGAGTCACAAAATTCCCGTCGTGGCCCCAGCTATGTACAGCGGAACCCTGAGAACTCGTGTCGGGGCCCAACAAATCGCGCCGAGCTCCCAAAAATCGCGCTGGGTGCTTAACAAAATCATGTCGGGTCCCAAAATTCGCGTCCAGGGTCCAAAATATACACAGCGGCCCCTTTCGACCTGAACTAGGTCAATGATCTTACATGACCTGAGGTTGAAAGTTTCACATCCTATACAAAAAGATGAAGGAAAAGGTGCTGAAAATGTTGTGCCACGGCGCGCCGCCATTCTTTCTCTATCGCAGAAAAGCCTTAGGGGGAAAAGACTCCCATGACGCGGTGGGTTAACCATGAACAGTATTCGTTATTTTGCTAGCTTCTACGGGCATACGGGGTTTTAGGGCTGATACAACACACACACCCCGTCGATTTCATGCCGGGTATGCTAGAGATCCGCCAACTAGCATGCAGTTTGTGACCAGATCTGGCAATCGACACTAAATTTGACCCCATATAATTATTGGCGACCACTGTGGTGAAGTCAAATCTAAAGTACTTGGGAAATGTAGCGAAGTTCACAAATTTTGCCCAATTTACTGCTGGGTTCCGCACCAAATGCCTACCAATGTGCTCCTTAGAATCATACCAGTGAGGTATCGGTCGTGGCGCATTTTGCCTCATCAGGAGGGTACCAGGCCAGATCAAAGTTGTGACACCATTTTAGAAATTGTGCTCAGTTTTGAGTTTCTACTTCTCTTGAGTAAAAATGGACGCTGAATTCGAATTCAGCACTAAAAATTATCATAGACTGGTTCTAAGCCGGACATTTTCATACCCGATCACCTGAGATCAACATCCTCGAGTACCCTAAGAAAGGTCGACAAGAATGTCAATGTCATCGTGTTAAGAGAAACCCCAAGGGGTCCAAAAGACTAAGCATTGTTCCCGCAGTGCTTCAAAGTGCAAGAAACCTCGAAAAGCAGAGGGTTTTCCTAGAAGTGACCGTAAGTTACTTTATGTATTACGTAATAGCTCCGTGACCAGAAATTTCCTCGCAAAAAATCGCAAAAAGGAGGATAGGATAACACGAGCTATCAGCAAACTCTCCACCGCTCTCTGGTATCAGTTTAAAAAAGAAAGATTTATGCTGTAAAAACCTAAGGGGTCTGTCAGCACCTGGTGAATATCCGCCCTCTTTGCCATTGAGTGTTAAGCTGTACAACAATCAAACAATTAGCCCTACCCGGTGAATGCAAGATAACCACGGACATGCATAGCACACTGTAAGCATATGGAACAGTGCTTGCCGCCCCGGTAGCTCGGTTGGTTAGAGTGCCGGCCTGCACTCGTCTCCCCCGTCCTGGCAAGACAGGGTTCGAGTCGCTTCGCGCGCTCGAATTTAGTCGTGTTTGCAATCATTACCATGAATGCTTGCGGTAGCCATTGTCTTGTTGCTGATAATCCCAAAAGCATACCACTACAGTGAAGTATGCAAGTGACACATATGCATGATAGGTAACGGTGGGGAATATGAATAAAAACGTGACTACCTTTGATCGCTCTGTCGTATTTCAGTTTCAATGGTCCGCGCCTACTCAGATATAGATCTTTGGCTGTCCGTGGGATTTATGATAGAAGGTAAAGCGTGTGGTTCACTATCAGGCTACGCACCGACACAGCCCAGATTTGAATTTGTCCTCATGGTAAATGTGACGTATGGCTCTTCGGTGGGGGGGGGTCATGGTATCGGTGAACGAAATGTAGATCCTTCTGCATCAACCCATGGTTGCGTCCTTGGTAGTAATTGCTTACCAATATGGAATGTATGGTGGCTTCCACTTATTTGCTCCATCCATCGCTAGCATACCACATAATCCACAGCAATAATTGTCTCTTTAAGCATGGAACCAATGAGCATTAACTGGATAAATGGCCTCTTCAGGTATTTGTTCCATACCAAAATTTCCTAGTTCATATCCTCATGTTCTCATCCCCACAGGAATGGGCCGGTAGAGCCGCCAATGGAAACCTAAAAACAGGGGCCGGTAACAGGAGAGATAAAAATATCGCATTGAAAGAAATAAAAAATATACTTGTAAAGGGGGCCATGCGAGAAAAATATCGGTCAAAATTCGGGAACATATTATATTATTTGGTGTAGGTTGAGCCCCTAAAATGTATTAAACGCCCCCGTCACATTATGCTAGTTGAACCCCCGCATACAAGGCGCTGGCTGTCGTAACTGGCTGGCGACGTGGAATCTTTGCGGCTTGGAATGCAAAGGTAACCTAGGTGCTCATCAATAAAGCTCAGAAAATATGGGCCGTTCCTAGGCTGCTGCTGTTCTGCAACTGTGTGGTGATCGCGAGGGTGTTTATCGCTATATCTGCATAGGACACTTTTGGATGGGCTTCCCCGTGCACATCCCGGGCTTGGCGAAGAGGTACCTGGTACACTTGATGGCTAAGATTCCCCTCTTAGCGCACGCTGGGCAAGGGTAATCGAAGGACGGGTGCTGTACCTTACGATGACCACAGTCCGCGCATCTCAATTACCTCGAGTTGCATCCGTCGTCCACTTGTTCTAATTAACTACATCTTCCGCATGTTGGGTGACCTGGACAATAGCCAGTTTCACAACGGCTAATCAGCACCAGGATGCAATGTAGATGAAGTCGTCAGTCGTATGAGAGCAAGATTATCAGGGTGTTTACAACTAGTCTACAAAGTTGAAGGCTTGCTATGTTTTTAGCTATGAAGTTTCAAGTCAAATTTAAAAAAATCACATATTTAGCATTGGCCTGGCAAAATACATCACATTGTGCATACAAATGTGCAAATAAATATATATACATATATATCTATATATATGTATATATATATATACATATATATATATATATATATATATATATATATATATATATATATATATATATATATATATATATATATATATATATATATATATATATATATATATATATATATATATATATATATATATATATATATATATATATATATATATATATATATATATATATATATATGTATATATATATATATATATATATATACATATGGCAGCCTAGGGATTTTCTCTCCGCATCTTTCCCTCCTTTCTACTTGATCCTGATTACATTCAGAACCGATAGATGGAAATTTAGCGCAAGAACAAATTTGCCAGCACTACACTACCGTGTCGTATGCTGTGCCGCAAAACTGTACTGCCCACCGACACTTGCTGGGAGGTTTTTTTTCGGGGGGGGAGGGGTTGGGTAGTGGTCCGCAGTGCAACGGTGGGATGGGGCGCAGTATGAAGAAACTCCGGCATTCCTGGACACTGACAGCTGATTATTCGGTTCGGATGGTCGCTGTCATCAGCAGCCCCTGACATCGGAGAGCAGGCGCTACCACCAGCGCCGCCCCTCCCCAGCGTCCCGTCGGACAGTGTCTGGTGCGTGAGACGCGCCAGGACGCCGCTCCCAGGTGAGGCGACGGGCACCGACCGGCGGTCGCGGCCGACGGTGTGTGTGCATTGATTGCGTGAACGTCGACGCCGGATGGTGATTGTTGGACGTAGCCGGCAATAGCCGACCATGAATTGGGTGGCGGGTGACGCGGCGTGGACGGCGTGTGTCGTTACCGGTTCGTGCCAACACCAGGCCGCAGCGGCGCGATTGAGCTGGAACACCTGACACCGTGTGCTGTCCGGACGATCGGCTGCACCGTGTGCTGTCCGGACGATCGGCTACATCGTGTGTTTTCCGGACGATCGGCTGCACCGCGTGTTTTCCGGACGATCGGCTGCACCGTGTGCTGTCCGGACGATCGGCTGCATCGTGTGTTTTCCGGACGATCGGCTGCACCGTGTGCTTTCCGGACGATCGGCTGCATCGTGTGCTTTCCGGACGATCGGCTGCATCGTGTGTTTTCCGGACGATCGGCTGCACCGTGTGTTTTCCGGACGATCGGCTGCACCGTGTGCTGTCCGGACGATCGGCTGCACCGTGTGTTTTCCGGACGATCGGCTGCACCGTGTGCTGTCCGGACGATCGGCTGCACCGTGTGCTGTCCGGACGATCGGCTGCACCGTGTGCTGTCCGGACGATCGGCTGCACCGTGTGTTTTCCGGACGATCGGCTACATCGTGTGTTTTCCGGACGATCGACTGCACCGTGTGTTTTCCAGACAATCGGCTGCATCGTGTGTTTTCCGGACGATCGGCTGCATCGTGTGTTTTCCGGACGATCGGCTGCACCCTGTGTTTTCCGGACGATCGGCTGCATCGTGTGTTTTCCGGACGATCGGCTGCATCGTTGTGAGTGGGCTAGCGACAAGTCTGCCTTTGATCATGTTCCGAATTGTCTGCCGAAGCCAGCATTGTTCACAGGTTATCAATCCTTACTTTTGCAAAACAGTTGTCATGTTCAGACGAGGTCAGAATTGAGTCCAGTGCATGGTATAAATCGGAGGCGCATCCTACAGTTATCGTGTCCATTTCAAGCTTTGGTCTCACATGTGAAATGGGAGTTGGTCCGAAATGTCTTTGCGAACAGTAAGTATGGAATGTGATCGAATTCACACATTACTGTCCTTGGAACAATCTACCGTCTCAAGATAAGATATTCTCCTCTTCGGTGTCGTTAGGAGAGTCTATCTGTCCCTGTAGGGGAGGTGCCATCGCCCTGGAGAAAAAAGCGCCTGCTCGGAGAACTCCATAGAAATAACATGGGGATTGTATGTAGAAGCGTTTTGTAATTAGCCAAACATTAGCAGTATATATCGCTAAGGAAAATATATACCGCGACTCCATACAAATTTCAATAGATTCCAATGGTATGCGAAACATGTGGTCTTATGGGTCTACTGTTAAGAGATTTTAACCCGAGAACTTGCGAACTTGAAAACTGGTGAATGAAAGCACTGCGGTACGTTGATGGCGGGTGAACATTCTGAGTTTTAGTCTGGGATTAAAGGCTGAGAATTGCGCCAAGAGATAAAAGTGACCCAGAATACACATACGTAGCGTATGATGCAATTTTGAACAGTATTTAGCATCGCTGAGTACCCCAATATACTAGTTCGTACTATCTGACAAGCTGCTATGCTCTATCCTTAATCTGGTTGCATCTAAGTTTGCTAACAGAGTACGTAATTCAGCATTGGCCCCGATGGGCGCCGATGGGACAATAGAGAGCACCTTTCATATTGAATAACCTTGCAGAATATCAATAGCTGTAATTAAGGGCGTTTTTACCGAATCTGTGCAGCTGAAGCCATTCTGTCGGCGGTGAGGGGAGGGGGTGGCGGATTCCGCGCTCTGATCCCCTCCAATAGTTTAGCATTAACCTGATAGGCTTTGCATGAAAATAATGGACTTAAAAGTAGCCCCCCCCCCACACAAAAACAACAACAACAACAACAAACTTTGAGACAGTTTCCATGCCACTGCACTCGGAAAAAAATGGATAACTTAAGCCACCAAATATTCATTGACTGTCACAAGGGCAAATTTGATAAGTAGTTTTCCAAATATACGCGGTCAGCAAAACCAAACCAAGGAAATAATCCTAATTGTGTTGAACCTAGCTCACCCAACTCACGCACAGCGGTGTATCCCGAGATGCTAAGCACAGTCCCAGTACCCACTAATATTGCATGGACACTGGGAAAAGGGAGTTAATCTCCCGCTCAAAAAGCTCTAGAAACAGAAACCAACTGGGGGCATCTCAGGTATTGCAAATTTGTCGGTTATTGTCTCACTCATGTGCGTGTATAAATCAATCAGATCAGAAGGCATAGAATGGATCGTTTTTGATGACTTATTATTTAATATATTTACCCATTTGAGCTAAAATCGAAGATTCTGGCTAGAGTAAGCACTTTTTATGAGGGAAAGCTGACTTGAAGGAACGTTTCTCGGTCCGCTCTACCCACTAAAAAACAAAAAATTGAAAACTCGACATTTTTTTATTTATAAAGTTCATTTTTGGGTAGGCAAAATGTCGTGGCGTCGTCGATTTCGTCTTCCTTTTCTGATTCCTATTTTTTTAAATTCTTCCCCAAAATGAAGTCCCCAGAGGACAAAATATGATTATAGTTGTGATCTCATAGACCCCCTAGTGACGTCACTTTCTGGAGGGAGAACGTTGTTGGGGTGGTTTGGGGCTTTACTCTTCAAGCGCTTTCCGATGACCCCACTTTCGTTTTCGTGCAACGCTTACTTTGGAAATTAGAAGGGGTATAAAATTACCCCCTCCCCTAGACGGGGTGTGAGGATCGGACCGGAAAGACGGTGCGGGTTAAGTTGTGCGCGCAATTAACGATTCTTCGGAGCATTGTTGACGGTAACGCTCGCATGTGCTTTATGTTCCAAACAAGATATCTCGACCAATGCAATGCATAGCTGCCATTGTTTGGTATTTCGAGTCAGAAAATCCCATTCACCCAGAGCGGTTAAGTTAAGCTGCAGCTGTGAATGGAGAACACATGTCTATATAGCCCATTTATATTCTTCCGAACTGACATTCTTCCATTCAGTTATATCGCTGGCCATGATGATTAAAATTAATGAAGTGTCGCAAAGCATAAGGTACGTAACTAAGTAAGGTCCGTCTAAAGTTGGAGTGGGGCCATCTTCCTCGACTGTGGCGGACACTCCACGTAGAAAATCAATGTTTGGGACTCGTTCGCCACACACCGCACGGCGATGCCGCCGTTGAAATTAGCGAGGAGGTGCCGTAGTTGGCGTTCAACCAAAAACTCAGATTATCGTATGCATAAGAAGAGGCATTCTGAGAAATGCGAAATATAGAACATGACCTTTCTGTTAGTGGGGGCCTTTTCGTACCGTAATAGGCCTTACGATACAACACTCATATTTCGAGTACTCGGTATCCGCCGCGGTCAAGTAATGCGCCTTATGTATCATTGGTGGAAACACCTGCGGGGGAAGGTTGGCGGGGTCAGGAAACCCCCAGCTCCAGATATCTGGACAGATTGGATGTGTACGGGTAAGTCCACTCCTGGATCCAACAACTGTTTTGTGATTAGTTATTCTTCCTATTGCTCAGGCAGATATTTTGAAGAATAGTGGTTTCATACAATAGACAAACGCATTTTTCATATTTATCGTTGCTGCGTTTTGAGCCGCACAATTGTGTTCATGGTTTCTTTCCGAACGCTTCGGTTCTTTCTAGTGTCACTGCAAGTGTGTATAAGTGCCAATGAACTTCAGCATTCTGTCTACCAGCAATATACCACCAATGACAGCCAGTGTTTTGCAGAATAACGGGCCCTGATTATTTTTAGCAAAATTGTCAGCGACCATCGAACAAGGTAATTCGATGGGTGGCGATTATGAGACATCAAGATACACTTGAACAGAACAGCAGAAGCATTGCTCAGTGTTCACCATATATTTTGTGAGCGGAAATGTTGCTTTGTGCTAGAACCAAGGGGAAGCTTCGCATGGGTCTGCTTTTATTGATTTGTTCGTTGTTCTTGCTGAAGTTATTGCCTGTATCTGTGACCTTGGCTGGTTAGCTTGAGCCCCTGTTTCTATGTCACTCTTAAGACCAAGCAAGCATGAAGGATTCCACCAACAGATTCTTGACATTTGGTTCGGAAGCGGCAAGTTGACTTAGTTCCTTCATCTTGTGTGCAAGACACATTTATGTTTCACTTGATTTTGAATGACTTATTTGTAGCAAATGCAAGGATAGTCACCATCACTGGACTATTGGCGACCTAATGTCATAAAGACAGGGAGGTCTGCTTTGCAGCCAAAGCTTCCAGCCAAAGCTATACGAGATGGCTGAGCTGATCTTCATGAAGCACTCAATCGATTCAGAGGATACGGTACCATAGATGCCTTTTAATATCTAAGCCTGGAACGATGCTTTTCAATCTGAATGCAGACTCAATTACAGCCAAAACTTGCCGCTACAACCATGCTCCGAGAATGCTGGGCCGAATTTCATAATACTTTCAACAATCGATTCAGCGTACGCGATTTCATCGGCGCTTTTGAACATCTAAGCCTGGAACGATGTCTACCAATCCCTGATCGACGAATTCCAAGATTTGCCTGTTTGCAGCGAAAGCCATGCTCCGGGATGGCTGGGCCGATTTACATGAATACGTCACCGATGAAGTTGCATACGCTGAACTGACTAATAAAGCTTTACATAAAGAGATCTCAATAAAGGCTTATATCTCCGTTTCGATTATTTTATACGACAAACAGAAGCAAAACCATTATGTGTGGTAAAATGCACTACACTTGTGAGCATTATGATTTTGTAGAGTGAATATGGGATAAATTGAAGAAGTATCCATACCTAAATGTTTCTCCGACTTGATAAACAAGAAATCCAATACCCCCCCCCCCCCATCGCAAATGTGTATTTTTGTAAATATTTTGTTAGTACTTACAAGGGCGGATCCAGACGGATGCATGGGGAGGAAAAATCGGCTTGAAAAGGGAGACAAAATCAGAAAAGTTGCAAATTTAAGCTCCTCGGGTTTCGATTGCTTTTGTACTGTGGAGTGCCATAACGTCTGTAATAAAAGTTGCTTCGGTTTATGCTCAAATTCAGTAATGCCAATTTTTGTCCCACCTTAGACCTAGTGGAAGGGCATTATTGGATTGCCCTCCCCACCCCACCCCATGGATTCACCTATGGCTGTGACAGCAATGATTCACTAAGCTGTGGTGCCGTGATGCACAACAGAAGCTCAATTGGCCACAAGAATAACAGAATACTGAGAAAACCTTTTTCAGTTGTATTGTTTGACGACAGTTTTTGTGTTGACGTGACCTACATATGGTAGTGGATAGTGGACAGCGTTCCGTTGTACCGTGAAGTTGTGATACCTGACATCTTCACAGTGACACGGAACTCGGACACGATTACATATATATCACCGTGTCCCACTCAGCAAATGCGAGAACAGATCTTTTCTCGATCTTTGGACATGCCCACAAAACATTTACATAAGCCCAACTACGCCGCCTTGAATTTTGCAACGAAAGGTTAATTTCGATAAACTCTGTTAATTTCGAATGCGCCTTGTCACCAGAGATGGGCCCGTCTCACAATCGAAAGATTGCGGGTTCGAGTCTTACCTGTCATTACTCTTCGCCCGCGACCAATCGGCGTGAGAGATTGGCGACGCTACATGACTCAACGGTCGACGTGTCGTAAAACCAATAACCACCACCACCGCCTTGTCACCAGCGAATCCGGAGGGCATTCCCACCCCCATGGTCTGATTTTAGGAAGTCAGAGTTTCTGGCGTTTTGGGAATAGGAACAATGGCGCCACATCCTTCCCTGGGCCTTCATTGTATCTGCTGGCAATGGCTAACAGGCTATTACTTGCCATGAAATGATCAAACATGGGAATTTCAGACTGCAAATATGCATGCTGCGTTTTGCATTGTCAGCCTTCCGATAAAATATAAAATCAGCCTCCGAATTATGTGTGAAGTGTAGATACCCAAGCATCTACACTTCAAATATTACCATAGATACCTAAGCATTACTTCATAAGTAGTCTTCCTACACCACTAACAACAATTTGGCTTATACCTACTGCCTCAACTGCCACAATCCATTGAATATAGTTCATATATACAGGCGAATTTCATGTCCGTGTAATGTCAAGACGTGCACCTAGGTCAATGACCTGAAGTGACCTGAGTTAGGCTTCCTTTCCTCGATGATGCCCTGGAGTAATTCTTACGCTGAATTCGAATTCAGCGACGATATTTACCCAGATACCTGACTTTGTCGATTTGTGCCAGTGGCAACTCCATAGGGAAAAGCATGTCCTGTGGATCATGACCCACAAGTGACACCTAGGGGTCAGGTTCTTCCTCAGGCTATGCTAGTGTACGATGGGTTGTATATATGTTAGGAAGAAGATACATGAAGTCTAAAATGCGATCAAAATCGCTGGGAATGACTTAAAATTGCGAAAATATCCACATGAACTGAAGGTCATGTGTGGACAACTTTCCGAACACAACATCTGGAATATGCCAATTGTTCGGACTGTGACATGCCATGTTTTCTGTAAGTACAAATGTATGTCTATCCGGAATATGTTTTAGACGATAGTGTTTTTGGAAGGAGGTTTACCTCTTTGACTCTTCCCAAGTTAGTGACGTGAGGAGACCCGACTTTTTCGAAAGGTTGTAAACCAGCAGTAGCATGGACGGACGTAAATCACCAATCAGCAAAATTAGGCGCGTGAGAGACGACAAGGTTGTTCAATACACATGTCAAGGCTGACTTGTGTGGACTTTGGCTGTATGTGACTGGCTTTGTCTGTATGATTTGCTCTGAATAGTTGTCTGCCCAGCACGCCAAGCGCAGGGTTATTGAATATGGACTGCTCTGGTTGGCTCTGGCTGTGTTCCATTGGGTCTTGCTGACCCCGGCGGGATACCGGACCATGTGTTCGCATTGTGTTCTGCCGTAAGCGAGCCGATCACGTGTCGCTTCCCTTGCGTAATCTTTCCCGGCCCACTGTTGATGACCTGGCATGGTAATGCGACCGGTCAGTGATGTGTCGTATACTGCGCCGTCCACACGCCGCCAACACTCTGCTGCGTTGTGCGGTGGTTTATCGGTCTGACTGACTATAGCTGGCTACGGCAGACTATAGCAGGCTGGGGGCGACTGGGGGTCAGAGCTTAAGACTATACCTTCCGAGGCTATCCCTCTCCCATCAAATTATCGTCAGATTTTACCCATTGCCCTACAGAGGTCAGTTTTTCTGCTGAAAGGCGTCCTTTTATCCAAACATTGAGAGTTAGATTCACAGTGGCGGATGCAGGATTTTGCAAAGAAGATATCCAGGATTATGGTGCCCCCCCCTGAACTTTAGCGCGCCTTCTCCGTTGCGAGTTCCCCTGTCATGAACTATTTTATGGCGTGGAGGAGGGGCATGCGCCCCAAAAGATCTGTGCTGTCTTACCGGTAGCACCGTACGATCGCTGCTTGTCTTCGTGCGTTTACCGGTAGCATGTACCGGTACCGATGCTTGTCTTCGTGTCTTACCGGTAGCATCGTACGATCGCTGCTTGCCTTCGTGCGTTTCGTGGTGTCCATGCTGTTTGCATAACACATGTTTCTATGAATCCAAGTCGCTTGAGGGTTAATATCGTTGTTAACGTGATTCAAATGTATTTTTTTTTGTTCATGTGGGTCAATGTGATTGTGGTGGACGTCCTTCTGGATAGATGGGTGCTTTGAGAATGTGGTCGCCGTCCTGAGTCACCCGGTGCTCCCTTAACGGCCAGACGCTTGTTAGGGCCGGTGATGCCTCTGTTGAAAGCAAGGGCGCCGTTTCGGGGAGCTAACAACCCTAGCGCAAATTTAGACACCCTCCTAAAACACCCTGGCGCCTCTCTCGACAACAATAGTACAGACACCCTTCTGGGCGCCACTATGTAGAATGTAGGCGCCCTCCTTAGCCAGGCGAGCGGCCCTCCTAATAATGTATGCGCATTCCTTGCAACATAGTATAATAACCGGACCAGCATGAGCAAAATGACTATTGAGAAAGTTGACCACCGCTCTTGAAGGCGGAGCCGCCCTGGTGGGCACCTCACTTGGCAATATAGGAGCTGTGTTGGGAACTATGGGTCAAAACTTGTTTTATGCTATGTTTTATTAGGTTAGACAATATTGTCTCTCGACATAAAAGTGATGTCTGGAGGAACAAGTAACCCCTCCCCCCTCCAGTTAACGTTCCAATCGAGTGGCGGGCTCGTGCCGCTATGAACGCACCCTTGTTGCACAAGCGTAAATGATTACCCAACGATAACACAAAAAGAGATGGCACAAAAAACCCTGGCATGCTCGACACAACTTTGCCAGACCATTGTCTTCAAGAAATTCACTCATTCAGATGGAGAAAACGACCGTCCAACTGATCATTCAGGAGACAAAATTGCATGTGGCAATGGCTGAAAAGGGGAAGATGTCAGGCTGCAGTCGACCGTTCGGGGGGACGTCATTCTGATCGACATACCCTAGTATGGACATACCTGTGCCCCCCCCTGTATTCCAGGGAATGTTTTAAAAAATTGTACACCGGGGAGACGACGGCGACAAAACATGCCGAAAGGAAAGCATTTCAACGGGATTTGCAAATTTACCTCTAGAATCCTCAAATCTTCAGATTATTGGGGGGGGGGATTTTCCTCCACAGGTAACACGTCAAAATTGGCTCGGCTGGGTCCGCCAATGATACCAAGTGCCCGTAACTTCAGCTTCATATACCGCAAACAAAATCACGTTTGATTAATTTCTAACAGTGACGCCGAGCAAACCGTGCTATGGACAATAGTATCAGTCGAATCATTAGAAGTACTTATGAGACGACTAGGACAATTTTGAACTTCTGCTCTACTTGTGTTGTCGAACTGTCGGAATTCAGCGCTTATCTTTGAAGGTGTATTATTTTAAGAATTTGAAGGTGTATTATTTGCGTAGCATTTAGGGAGAACAAAACAGTCTTAATACGTTCACCAAGGGGTTACGACGCCCCTTCGCTAGCGCAAAGGGTAGGATACAGAGTTCCATGCGTTCCACCGCCCCTGCACACACGAACTTTACACTAAGTCGCATGCAGCGTACTTTTAGTGAATAAGCGCCGGATGGGCAAATTGGAAATTGATGGATTTTGAGGATAAGGGCACCTATATAAAAAATAATGAGACATTAGAAGGGGCAGGGCAAAAGAAAACCGCGACTGGTGGGAAGTTAATGGGCTGGGTGTGAAATTTTCCGCTAGCTAATATGCTTTTAAAATGCCCATGTTGCATAGTTTGCGCTCACAAAGCACATTCACATCACATCTGGCTTAGCTTGATATGCTAATGCAATATAATGCAAGGCTTGCTGAGTGGAAACGACATCGCATCATACTGCCCTGAACTCCAGTGAGCAATATGTTGTCGGGGAGGCGGAACTTAGCCTCCTTAGCGTGTGCGTGTGTAGTTGGGATTTTTGGGCGCGTCAGCTGCTTCGGCTATATTGCACCCAGCCTCCTCAGCGTCGACCTCAAGTTGCCCAGGGTAATAAGACGCATAGTACCTCCGGGGTTCGCTGAAATAACGTCCTTGTAATGTAAACAAAGAGCGGTGGTAAAAGAATCCAACCTAATTAGACGGTCCAGGCAGCGCCGTAAAGCCGAGTTGCGGAGCAAGTTCGTGGTTACGGGAGCGGACGGCGGCCGTTGCGACAATGTGAGGGGGCGCCTGGCTACCTTCCGTCAGGCGCACACGTGCCGGCCGGGTGTGGGCTGGTGGGTGTAGACCTTGTGAGGTCGGCCAGACAAAAACACATCGTAGGCACTGCCGGTCTCCCTCCCGATGGATAGTCTCCAGAGACCTATTGAAGCAGGTTTCCGCCTGCTTCAATAGCTCTTCGATGCCAACTCCATGTCTGCAGCACTAATTAGGTAACGTCACAGAAGAGTAGTCGCCCAGCGATGTATGCGAGCGTTCCATTCCTGAAGAATGGAACAAGGTTAAGGATTGGGGAATTCTATAGCCCATCAGACCAGAATGAAAACACTGACAGGTTGATGCAAGAAGAGATAAATTGAATAATGCGCATGGGATACTCCATTGTTTTGTATTTGTGTTGTCTACATCGATACGGTACAAATGCACTCTCACAGCCACAATCGCACCATGGTAGCCTCAGACATGATAGTGAAGAAAAACCCGTTGCCGAACATACCATGTTTTGTGATTTACTAATAGATCCACAATTCAAAACTCGATATTGTTCAGCCTTTAAACTTACTATTATATGCTGGACTGACTGACAGGGCACAACCCATAGGCATTCCATGCTCAAATTGTCTTTCATACAAATGCTGGTTGAGCCGCTCTAATCTTCGTACTACTCTTATTGACATTAACAAGCTTTGGTGTTGCCTGTTACCTACCTACTTAGCATTAAAAATAAAATACTGAATTATAAATGCCTGCATTCACAGCAAAAACAACCTGGGAACAGCACCACAATTGAAGAAATTAAGGGCAACCCAGCCACCATTCTGTTCCATGAATTAGTTTCCGATCAATCGAGGTTATCTTTATAGGTTTGGATGTCTGAAAATGCGTTGTAATTTTTCGGGTACCAAATGCACTACATGCGTAATACTTTACTGCTTCTGACTATTTTCCAGTTCTCTATGCCTATGCTAAGAAGTATTCGTACCATATGTCTCTCCATCCTATATGTAACATATGTCCTACATGGCAAAACAACATAGGTAGGTGGCCATCCCCTAGGTAGGTACGTATCCGGAAAATGGGCAAATATGTATCATAGCACTAGCCCTTGATAGCATAAAATAATGTATTTAATCAAACATCTGGAGAAAATAGGCACAGAAATAAAAATGTCCCCTATAGATTGGTAGCAATCCTCGATCTTTTTCTTTTTCAGCGCATTCAATGCCGCAGATACAGAGGAAAAACTACCAATCAATTTAAGCTGACATTTTGGCTATCAGCAGCAATGAGGTCAGATGGCATCAGACAGAACGGCAAGCACGAAGAGATACAAGAAGGTCTACGATTTGACTAGAAGACACAACCTGTAGCGGCAGAAGCAGCGAAAACTCGAAGGGGAAGGCGACAAGAGCTCCAGGCACCCTAGACGAGCACTCCCGCGGCTCTAGATGAAAATCTCCTACACCAAAACCCCAGCTTCTCTCAGTCTCCCAGCTAACCTTTACACCCCGGAGGAAACTTAACGGTGACGAGCCCACTGTCTTGGGCCAGTGCGGCCGGGGCGGGGACCAGAGGGTGAAAGCTTGTTCCACGGGGGTGCAACGAATCCGGGAATTTTTTTCCGGAAAGGAGGGTCACCTTGTGGGTGGGGCGGGCCCGACTCTGAACACGATGACACCCACACCGGCGTCTACCAAGTAGGCACCTACACTGAGCCAGAAGACAACATCACAAGAGAGTTGTCCTTCACTATCGCACAGACACTCAGCCATATACTCAACTCACCACACTTCACCATGAACAAGCACACCACCCACATCATAGTTCAGACGCAGAGCAGCGCTGACACACAAACACTACTGGACACACACACAATCAACAACCAACGCTGCTCCTTTACACTACATCGCACATTGAAAACCATCCGGGGCGACATCTGCGCACCAGAGCTGGATAACGTACCACTCGACAGCATCGCTACACTGCTTGACGCCACAGGCCTCCTCGACGCCACAGCCACGATAGACAGCATTAGACGGGAGGCTCGATCAATACGCAGCGTCTTAGTCCTCTCATTCAACTCACTGCAGCTGCCATCACACGTACACGTACATGACAAGGCATACGATGCGCGTCTCTACGTGCATCTGCCACTGCGGTGCGGCCCTGTCTTCGATATGGCCATGGTGAACGCGCTTGCGCGTCGCCAAAACCACGATGCAGCCAGTGGACGGGTCATCACACGGCATCCATCTGCACATCATACAACAGGAGATATGCAGCCTGTGATGGGCCGCATCCCCCCACCGACCCCGACTGCCCCAAGTGGGCATACGAGAGGAAGATGTGCCGATATGCGGCAGCTCACAGCGTGCCACACACAACAGCACACCAGCACCTACGAAACACCACCTCCTCCACCATTGCCGTATTCACGTCCACAACCGCACCCTCCCACACCGTACCTACCGCCGGGCGCAGCTACGCAGCGGCGCTCTCCTCATCAACTAGACTACACCCAGTCCAGCACCAGCTCCCACCCGCCCTACCATCCCACCAGCAGCCGACTCCCGGAGTTCGGTACACCTCCCTCCTCAACGCCCCACTGACCCCAAATTTCACCGCCCCACCGATATTCGACCCCACCGTCCCACCGACCCTCGACTCCACCGCCCACCACTGCCTCCCACGCCACCCCACCGCGGACCCGGCCTCCTCCCACACCCACTCCACAGCGGTCCCGGCCTCTGTGGAGTCGAGGGTACACTTTAATTTTGAATTGATGACCACTAATAGCATCATTTCTGTTAAATTCAAATATTTCCCTGAGATATCCATGTTCCTGACCATGAACACATTTAAAGACCTAGATGAGATCTCCTCTCGGCCTTCTATATCTAAGTGAAAACATATTCAATTTCTTCAATCTTTCCTCATATGCCAGGTTGCCTATACCATTAACCATTTGTGTTGCCCTCTTCTCTCTAAAAGCCAACAATCTTTTTCATAACTAGGGGACAAAGCTTGGGCACAGTATTCCAAATGTGGCCTGACACAGTAAAGCACAGTAAAGCTTCCTGATAACTTCCTCACTTTTGTATGATACATTCCTATTTTTTGCCCCAAGCATTCTTCGTGCCTTCTTCCTGGCTTCTTTAGCCTGTTCTGATGCCCCCAATTGTGTGTTCAAAATAATATCTAAGTCCTTCTCCTGCTGAGTCGCAGATAGTATGTGGCCACCCATCAAGTACGGAGCCTTCATATGCTGCCTTCCTACATGCATGATTTTGCACTTGTCAAAATTACATTTCATGTGCCATTTCTCGGACCACTTCACAAGCTCGTCTAAGTCTTTCTGCAGCAAGACCTGCTCATTGTGCCCTGTTATTGCCCTAAAGACCTTGAAATCATCCGCAAATTTCAAAATCTTACTTCTTAGGCCACTTTCAATGTTATTTACAATATAACGAAAAATAGTGGCCCCAGTACTGACCCCTGGGGACTCCACTAAGAACATTTTGCCATGATGACTTTGTACCATTTAGCAACACTCTCTGCTGTCAATCTGAAAGCCACAACTCTACCCATTTTAGGATGCTAGCTGCAATACCATGGACCTGAAGCTGCATCATTAATCGTTTATGGGGTACCTTGTCAAAGGCCTTACTAAAGTCAAAATATGCTACTGAACCTGATTTCCCTGATCAAATTGTTCTGAAGCAAAATTCAAAAAGTCAAATATATTTGTGAGACACCATCGCCCTTTTCTAAACCCATGTTGAGTATCTTGAATAAATATGTTTCCTTCCAGAAAACGAACTATTCTATCCTTGATAATTGGTTCAAGTACCTTGCAGACTAGGGATGTGAGGCTTACTGGCCTATAGTTTTCAACTTTCCCTCTTTCTCCTTTCTTGAAAATAGGAACTACATTTGACCTTTTCCAATTTGTTGGAATTTCATTTTGTGAAACGGATCTACAAAATATTATACTAAGTGGAATTGCCAGTTCCTTTTCAGCTTCCCACAATACCCTAGCATAAATTCCATCAGGTCCTGCTGCCTTGTTTGGCTTCATTTTCCTGATATAATTGAAAACAACATCACTATCAATGAAATCAACATCGTGTATCTGATCACCTGTCACTGAACTGTGGTTCACGGTTGGCAGATTAGTCACATCCTCCAACGTAAACACTGATTTAAACTGCTTGCTCAGTTCCTCAACCATCTCACCATCCTCACTCAACATAGTCCCATTTACTTCCAGTGGACGAATTGTGCTTGAAACTTTACTTAGCTTGTAGAAACTAAAGAACTTTTTACTGTCCCCATTACAGTTCCTGGCCAAATTCAATTATTTTGCTCGCTTTGCTGCTCTGGTTTTCTGCTTCACAGCGTCTCTAGCTTTTTGATACGACCTCAGATTTATGGAATTTGAAGCTTCCTTAAATACTCTAAATGCATCTGTCTTAGCCTTAATTGCTTTTATCAAATCTGGTGTAAGCCATGCTGGCTTTCCTACCCTTCTTTTGCGCCTTTGCTTTTGAGGTACATGCCTAATCTGAATTTCCCTCAAGTAAGATTTGAACTTTTCCCACATTTCACAGGCATTTAAATTGGAGAATTCTTCTTCCCATTTTATGGCACTTAAAGCCGCTCTCATGCAGCCAAAGTCTGCCCTGTTAAAATGTGGAACCTTTGCCAAATTATCCTTGATTGTCCCTGCTACTTGTGCCTTAAATCTCACTATGTTATGGTCACTTCTTCCCAGAGGAGTTTCTCATACCTATTAGCATACGGAAAATCTCAAAAACACTGCCGGCATGATATTCGAACAGCACACCAAACTGTTGGCAGTCCTTTGCGTCTCAATTCAATAGGTTCCCACCTGCCGGCAGAATCCGGGACCTGATGAAGCGTTTCAACCTAAAACGTCCACCACCAGGCCCCTTTCCTCAACTGACGGTGGAAGGACAGCACATTACTAACCCACAAGTCGTAGATCACCTTAAGCTACACGATGCCAGCGCCTCTGGCAACAACACCTACGACACCACTATAGCGAACTTTCTAGACACCCTTGCCGCCAAAGCAAATTTCACTCTAACAACACAGAATACTACAACCAATCATTCACTATGCACGAATTACACCTTGCCTTCAGCAAGTGTGGAAACACGTCGGTTTGGCCGGACGGCATTCATTACCAGTTTTTCAAATATCTTTGCAAAAATGTTCTAACGTACCTACTAGCGGTCATTAAAGACCTGTACCAAAGCCACACCTTTCCTGCCTCCTGGCGGGAAAGTGTGGTCATTCCATTGTCAAAGCCGCACAAAGATCGTTCCACCCTAAAAGGTCACTTACTAGCTGCGCTAGAAAGCTGGTTGAGCGCATGGTCAACACACGATTGAGACGCTTTCTAGAACACAACGACCTGCTTGACGAATGTCAGTGCGGCTTCCGGAATAAAGCAATTCAACAACAGACAATCTCATTAAGCTAGTGTATGACATCAAAAGTGGTTTACGCATCAAAAGCACAACAATAGCTGCCTACTTAGACATCACTGCCGCATTCGACCGAGTACACAATTTCGCACGAACACATACACTCCACAAGATAGGCCTACGCGGACACATGGCACAGATCATTCTTAACTTCCTCAGAGAAAGGTCCGATGTGGCAGCGTTACATTAAACACCGCACCTCAGGAGCAGGGCCTGGCACAGGGGAGCGTGCTCTCACCGAGCCTCTTCCTCATCATGACCAACGACATACTTGCTGATCACACCGACACGTCACTTCATTATTCACTTCTCGTGGACGACACAACCATTTGGAAACCAGCACAATGCTGCCTAAAAGCTGAGAAAACCATTCAAGCAGCTCCAAACCACATCGTGAAGTGGTGCAAAACTTGGGGCTTTTCACCCTGTTCGCAAAAAATAAGCCAGAGTCACAGATAGTCGTCTCCTTCCCACGCCCACAGTGCTGCTTAAAATGGACGGCAAAGCTATCGAATAAGTGAAAAGTGTTAAGTTCTTAGGAATAAAGTTGGACGAAATGCTTAGTTTCAGCACACACATACCCACCGCTTCTATCTCGAAGAGATGCGCGAGGCGTGTCAAAGCACTCCATGCACTTGCAGGCACAGACTGGAGCTGACACAAGAAAGCACCACTACGACTCTACAAATCAATTATACGAACCATCCCAGAATACAACAGCATCACTTTTGCCACCATGTCACTAACCCAGAGCAAAAAGTTAGAAATAATTCAAACCAAATGCATCAGAGCAGCCACAGGAGACCTCAGCACCACACCGCTAACCAGTCTTCTAGTAGGCTCAAACACACCTCCCCTCTTTTTCAGGAGGACAAAACAGCTGTGCCGCTACCACATCAAATTCAAATCCAACGTAGATGAGCCGACTTGCTCTAAAAACTTGCATTCCCTAAACCGACTACCCAGAGGAGCCATCGGATGCAGATGAGACTACTTTCCTGGCAATTCATGACGTAAGACGGCTGCCCAGAGGCACAGCGAACGTAGACGAGCCGAATTAACAGGCGCCGTACCAACCCCACTGCCAATCCTGCATGGCATGCTTAGACTAACCCTCTACTAGCAACTAACACGCGGCGGCCGGCGTGATAGGCGATGTGGACATCTACCTCCTTGTCCGCACGGCAAAGACCCCTCTGTGCTCTTCCACAGGAGTAGGCTGATGCCGAAACCCTGGCAAAATCAATTTCTCGTCACTCTCAAAGTCACCCTCCCTACACCACCTACACATTGACTTGCGGAGGAGCAAAGTAAAACCAACATCACTTAGACATCTGGAACATGTCCCCGCCTAGCCCCATCTTCAGCACATTGACGTCACATGCACCGTAACGTAAAACTCTCTTAACGTAAATGTGCACTCGTCCCCCCCCCCCAAGCTTTGCTAGCAAAACACACTCGCTTTAAAATCGACGCAAGTGACCTTTATGGTCCAGCACACTTAAAAAATATCTGCCCCCCACCCCACCCTCCCACCATGGCTTGCAAGAAGAAAACCTGAGGTAGTACGTGGCGTAATCAGATGACGAAGCACGGAAAATAATTATGCAACGTTGAACATACCTTGAAAATACTTTGTTAATGAAAACATAGATCTACTTAAATTGTATCGAAATAAAATCAATTCATATGCAAACAACCGTATTAAATAGCAAAGCAGTGCAATGCAGACTAACAAGACTCACCATGTATTACGCCATTCCTTCACCAGCTGTTTAATCGCATTCTTGTAGCTGTTGCCATATTGCCTTTTTTTCAGCCATCATTTCAGCCATCGGTTTTGTAATGTTTTGTCAGTTGGCATTCACTTCAATATATGGTGAGCTTCGTGTGCGTGTTACATATTACGTGATGCATAAGCTATGCCAGGCACATCATAGTAATTACGAAATAATTTAAAATCAAGAAGTATAATAGCGGTGCAGCCAACGATGGTATGAGATGCTATTTATATGGTATTCGTAAGAGATTATGATGAGGTTGAAGACTGAATAATAATATAACTTGGATGTCTCAATCCGTTAGGGATATGGTATGATTATTAGATACCTGGTGCTACGTTTGACAGCTTATTGAGTACATAATGAATCAAATTGTAGTGTCTTTATAAGCATACGGATAGTTTGTTATGCTTAAATTGAGGATGGCAATGGGTTTGGCAATGCTGGTGTTTTTGACTGTTGTTTTGTATTCACCATGCTGTTATTCATGCCTTCCAATTAAAAAAATATCTTGAGAACAGGATTATTTCAATTCATATTCTGGAAACAAATGAAGTATTCGAAGATGCATAGGTAGGTAGAACATCCATTCTACTTCGAAAACGAAGCATTCGGAGGTGATCATTGCCTATATCAACTGAATTTAACGGGGACAAATCCATGTTGCTATTCTATGTGGAGAATGCATATTATAACACAGATATTTTCGCCGGACTTCAGTGCATTTTGACCGGTCCCCGTCCGGGCTTAGTCACATCAGACCGACCGGTCCCGGGCTTCGGTCCCAAGCTTTTGGATATTTGCCGCCTCTAGTCTGCACACATCTAAAAATGACATTTGGTAACGGTTCCGGGCATCCATGATTGCAACCTATTTGCGATAAGAAAATACAAAGGTACTTTCAGCATCACAAAGATTGAGGCTATGCACGTATACCACTTTAGCCGAAAAATGCCAACAGACATGGGCGTTGGTGGGGTGGAGAGCGGAGCCATTTTAAGGGCCGAAACCCGTACCACTCTCATCACAATGGCGGGGCCCGGACACACTGTATGTCCGGACACACTGTATCCCGGACACACCGGACGCACAGCCGATCGTAATGACGAATCGCCATTTTCAGCCGATTTTAATTCCAGCACCAGACACAGTCGGGAAAAACGTACAAAACCGCCGCTTGCGCTTTTCACCCCTGTCTCGTGTGCGCGCGGCTCGTAACCCGGACACGGTTTCCCCGGCGAGGTTGTCTTGGCAACACTGAGGTGTCGAGTTCGTGTCGATTCGTCCATTGGTTGGCGGTGGGAATTGGACCGACCTGGAGCGCTTTTTTCGACGCAAAAAATGATGGATCAATTCCCTCCCTTCCCCTCCAAAGAAGGGACTGCACCCTACACCACTGGTCGAACGTGGATGTTGATTTATGCTTTATTCAGGGATCCCAACGTTTGTGTGCCCAAGGCTTCGTATTTAATTTGTGAACCTATATGGGATTCAATTCAATTTCATATTCAATGTGAGAACCTATGGATATAACTATATGATCACCAACCTCACTACCACGTTGGTGTGCTCAAAATAAATCCAAGCCATCACCCTCCCAATCGGGTTTCAACAGAGTTAACCCAAGGTTTGATAATCTGCACTAACCTAACCTAACCTAAACTAACGTCACTTTTAACCGTTTTCTAATACCAGACCCACTCGTGAAAAGCGATGAAAGCCTTTTTCACCTCTCCCTCGAGAACACATGCCGCGTGCAGTAAAAAATGTTTGCACTATCGAGCTTGGAGATTGTCTTGGCTACCCCGTGGTGTTAGTTCCGTGTCGATCGGTCCATGGGTTCGCGAGCTATGCCGGTTGAAATCGAGCCGATTCGGCGCACCAAAATTTGTCATATTCGGACGTTAAAAGTCTCGCTACACACGCTAAACCACTTGACGGCAGAGGACTTCGGCGCACCACATCCTCCCATCACATCGAGGTCATTCATATGCAGCTTGTTGACCCAATCGCATTGAAATCGTGCCCAAAGGGTAGTCAACACTGTGGGCTTCCACGTGGTGTCACACATCCCTTGTTCAGTGTGATGTAAGCCAAGCCGGGCGTCAATATATAGCAGTCGCGTTTTTCGTCTGAAGAAGCCCCAACCCCACGTTAAGCAGAATTGAGTGTGTCGAGCTATTCTTGAGCGCATGACACTCGCTACGCTTCGCCTACCCCTACAAATTGTACATGCCCGGATAGCTCTGGTGTCAGGCCACCAAATTTGATAGCTCTAGTACGCGCCGCTCTCAGGTCGGAGGTGCCCAACTCCAAACAGATGCACGCGCTTGACGGTCGCACGGTACAGCGCACCCGGTCGCCGACCACAAAAGCACACAGTTCACTATCGGGTGCGTGTTTTCACAAAGCTTCATATCCGTACAATTTGTTGTATATGCTGTGGACCCTGGCTAACTGATGTCGACATGACCCCAGTTGACGGCACATGGCATGTGCCCACGTCACTCGCACGACCCGAAACCACAGCCATAATATGTCCGCCGAACCGGCACATCACGTGTAAAAATTGGGCGAAGTCCGCCCCGCCGTTTTGGCACAGCATGCGCCGAAATGGCACATACACTCATACAGACACACATACAGACAAACATTCCTCGACAACTTTGTAAAACCGACCGCCATGTATTCGATCTCCGATAGAGATTTCTCGTGACATTGTCACTCTGAATTCTATCTACGATTTTGGAAGACCGACCGCCATGCATTATATCTCCGATAGAGATTTCTCGTGACATAACCAGTATAAATTATATCTACAATTTTGAAATATGGGCATGGGAATCTATTGTATTTAATATGGGCGATTTTTCCTCCTGAACCAATCTAATGCTTGCCCTCCTCCCGATTTCCATGACACGATACCCGCGCCGTAAAGGCTGGTGGCGTAGATACCTACATGCTTTCCATAATACATATTAGTCCCAACTTGGATGCTTATCATTACCTGCGAGTTCAATATCCGTCTATTTCCCTTACTTTTACCTCTCCGAGTATAGTTAATCTGGCCCATTTATTCTTTCCTATCTTCAGCTACGCTGGAAACAGCCGGATGCTGGTACAGAAGTGAACCATGTCTTAGTTTGAGTTGTATGGATAAATGCTGTTTTAAGTCAGATAAGATGAAAATAACCGATAATTTTTTGTGAATTTCAAATGAGCTCAAATGTGCATTTACTGCAAATGTACTCTAATCGTACATTTGTTTATATAAATGTTATGTGGAATCATAGAACTCTGAGTGCTCAGGCTATGGAGATGCCATATGGGGCTCATCCCACGTGATTTGGAGATGCGAAATATAATGGATGGGGTTGATATGAAGTAAACATAGAAAGGAGGCAACGTGTAGGCCAAAGCTGGCCGGATGACTTCAATTTGCTTCCTTCGATTGCTTCCTTGAATTTTGCATGGGCGACACTTAAATACTCCTTCGCCTCCAATACTTTGTTTCGCACAATGCAAGCCTCAATAACGCCAGGGGTGCTGTCGTTATCGCCGGGGATTGCGCTCGAGTAGTCGGCCTCCCGCCGTCGGTAGTAGTCGGCTCGAGTAGTGGGCCTCCCGCCGTCGGTAGTAGTCGGCTCAAGTAGTCGGCCTCCCGCCGTCGGTAGTAGTCGGCTCGAGTAGTCGGCCTCCCGCCGTCGGTAGTAGTCGGCTCGAGTAGTGGGCCTCCCGCCGTCGGTAGTAGTCGGCTCGAGTAGTCGGCCTCCCGCCGTCGGTAGTAGTCGGCTCGAGTAGTCGGCTTCCCGCCGTCGGTAGTAGTCGGCTCGAGTAGTGGGCCTCCCGCCGTCGGTAGTAGTCGGCTCGAGTAGTCGGCCTCCCGCCGTCGGTAGTAGTCGGCTCGAGTAGTCGGCCTCCCGCCGTCGGTAGTAGTCGGCTCGAGTAGTCGGCCTCCCGCCGTCGGTAGTAGTCGGCTCGAGTAGTGGGCCTCCCGCCGTCGGTAGTAGTCGGCTCAAGTAGTCGGCCTCCCGCCGTCGGTAGTAGTCGGCTCGAGTAGTCGGCCTCCCGCCGTCGGTAGTAGTCGGCTCGAGTAGTCGGCCTCCCGCCGTCGGTAGTAGTCGGCTCGAGTAGTCGGCCTCCCGCCGTCGGTACCGACGGACAGAAATAGAGTAATTTGAGCCGCGCTGATGCAAGCTAGTGTCTACGACAATGTCTTGTAACTCATCAGGGTCGTATGAGATTGACCTGACGGGCCCGCAATGAGTGTATTTTCAGACTGTGTAATCTAGGTCTGTACAGGCGACTACAGACATGAGGTTTGTTACCTTGTGCACCATTGCGCACCAACTAAACACTGTGATGCTGGGGACCCCTGGCTTTCATGCAGATACTGTCGCGAGTGTGTGAGCGGATACGCATCTGACGACAGGCCCAGGCATACTCCAGGCCTGTGTGGGGCAGAGCTGAGGTTTCTGGCAAGTCGGCGCCATGTGAAGGCCATCAGTGCACCATGGTGCCAGGTGGCACGGCCACATGTGGGCCCGTGCCACGTGACGACTGCAACGGAGCCCTTGTCACATAGCAGATGAGTCGTCGTGCCCGGGACCACACTTGATGCGGTCGCGAATGAAGCTAACGAGCGAAGTTATGGCATTGATTTCTTGTAGCGAGTGCGGTTGCCAGCGACGCCGGCGTCGCACGCCAGCAGATGCCGACCCAACGGCCGATTACAACCTGCTCGTGATCTATTCTGGTGCTGCCGAACCGGGATCCGGATGGCGTCGTGTCTTCACCGTATTGTGGTGGTCACTGCACTGACCGTGGCAGTCACTGCCCCGGGCAATAGCCGTCACTGAACCGAAATGTGTGGTCACTATTTGTGGTCACTTGCTCGCCTGGGACTGTGACGGTTGCTGCCTCGAGCTGTGGTCACTATCGCCCCGAGCTGCTGCGGTCAACATCCGGGACAGTGGAGAGGCGCGGTTACTGTACCGACCTGCGGCGGTCACCTCCCCGCCCCAGATTATATCACTGCCCCGAGCTCTGCTGGTCCCGGGCTGTGGTGATTACTGCTCGCAGCTGTAGAGGTGACTGCCCGCCAATGTCGGTCACTGCTTCAGATGCTGCAACTAAGGGCAGAACATATGGGTGCATGGTGGCATGTACGTGTCTGCTGGGTCATACGGGTCCCGTTATGTCAGGCACGCAGCACAGTTTCATCGCGCGGCGATCCTGCGCGACCAACTCTGGCAACACTTCTAAGCACAGTACTCGGATTCCATTGCTGCAGGCACGCAAACGGATTGCATCTACAGCGACTGTACCGTGACATTTGAAAGCGTAAATCACTCCTGCTGCACAAGCTTCAAAATTCATATCGCAGCCGAGACAGCACTGCAATGGTTTTCTCCCTGTCTACACTTGTCGAAGCAGCGAGTGATTGTGAACGGATAGTACTCGGACTGGACAGCGGTTTCCTCTGGTACTTCGGGAGGCCGGTTGCTGTCTCCTCTACTATTCGCGATGTTCATAGATGATGTTCCGGACCAAATTGATTCCTCCCGTCAGACGTTCGCCGTAGGTGTCAAAATTTACCGCAAAATCACCTGCCGAGGCGATGTGGTCCTCTTGCAAGATGATTTGCAAAGCTGTGCAAATCGTCCTAAAATTGGAAGCTAAATTTGAACCATAACAAGTGTAGATCGTTTCGGATGATGGTGAACAAAAAATCCAATTGAAGCCACCTGTCATTCAAAGCACTGCCCTCGAGCATGTAAACACCATTTGGAACCTTAGATTCAAACTTAGCTTTCGGACCTCACATCGATATGATGGAGAAAACGCCAACAGGGCCTTCTGTCCTTTAATTCGATGTTTTCAAAACGGTGAAGCTGGAGGATACTTCAACCAGCCGTCTGTACAGGCGTCGGACTACGCTCACGTCCCGTCAGTACTTGAGTACTGAGTACTGGGCAAGGGCATCCAAAGCTCGCACGGATATAACTGAGATAGCATAGCACACATGCTGCATGTGGCTGAATGCACAGTCTAGCGTGTCCCACTTTAAAAAAAAAGTTTTCCAATGACGTTCGCCCCAGGCTATTCTATGATGACATTTATACCAAGTATTCAATTCTTTGTAAACTTTGGTTGGCAATTTTAATATCCGAGCAGCAGATGAAGTTACACCTCAAAGTCCCTTCTAGTATGGTGTTTTGCCATTGAACCGGGAGTAGTACGTGATGTCAGCGAATCGTTTTTTTCTGTTTCTAGTTGAGCTGGAGTGATAAAACAAAACTGTCTGTCGTTTGAGGAAACTGTCGCATTCCTCATCGTCTGCTCTATCGTCTGATATATAGTTCTAACCCTATCAGCACTGGAGAGGGGGGGGGGGAAGCTGATCCAGTTCCGTCTCAATCAGAACATCTACTGCCTCTCCTGAACTAAGTGAGGCCCGTGCGACTTAGGGACTGTTTCTTTACATCAATTTGGAACAATTTGGTCAACATAATTAAAAAATCGAACTATTGCCGATTTAGCGCTTATACCATTTAAATGTAATCCAACTCTTGCAGTGTTGATCCGCCTGAAATGTGACTGTGTACCTACTGTTCTTGAAATTGTCGTTGAGACTGACGAAACGTTGAAAATATTAAGTGATTTATGAACAACTTAGTGACTTACTATTGCTTTCGTGTATTTTCTTGCATTCACCCTAAATTGCAGCATGCAACAGGTTACATTCCAAACATGCGACCTCCGTTGGCGCTGTTCAATAAATCTGGAAGAAAACGCAATCTAGTTGGTTTTCCAGTCAACGAGGTAAGCAAGGTACGATAAGACCTGACACCGACATCAGACAAGCCAAACTAAAACAACTGAGACCATATTAGCGCAACAAATGTGATATGTTAATAGGGTCTCAGTTTCTTTGCGGCTTCAGCTCAATGCATATTAACATAGCATATATTTTATGCTAATAGGGTCCGAGTTCCTTTAGCTTGGCTTGTCTGATGTTGATGTTAGGCAAGGTTAACCACGTGTCGATCTGCTGTATTTTGTGGTGAATTTCTACATTTATCACATCACATGGGATTATGATGAAGCACGGTACATGATAGCTTAACAACCGTAAAATCAGACGATCTTTGACATTTTTTTCGCACTTCGAGAAGGTCACATGAATTGCTACTGTCATTTCTGACAAGATGATGTGTGCCTGCATGAGTACCGTAACAACGTAGGCATTCTGGGGCCCTTAGTGTGTCCACTGGACTGCTTACTTTATGGCGCCAATAACATTGATCACGTCGTGCGATGAGCCACTCAGGCCAGGTTTTATAGTCCATGCTGAGGGAGTTGTAAAAGGAAGCGGTGAATGTCGCCATGCTGTTGAAAGTAATGCCACACCCGTACGTCGACACACATGCCGGAGCAAGTGCTCATTATCCGTGCGCTCAGGAACTGAAGCAGCATTATCACTGGATTACATTTTTAGTGGATGCTTGTCGATAGCAAATGCTGCGGGACAGCCAAAGCATTTTCCACTACGTATATAGCATGCGTCGTAAATTACGTGCAAACGGACCGTTCGAAATAAATGCGGAATAGTAGTTTGAAGGGTATGATTGATAGTTTTAGTGATTAAGTCTGGTCATACTGTACCAGTGGCAAAATACTCGACGTGTCGAGTCGAGAATACTCGACGTGTCGAGTCGAGGATACTCGACGTGTCGGCACTAGGCTATCACCAGGGGTTAATCTCCTGACGATGGCATTGGTAATTCTCCCGACGATGGCCTTGAGTCAAAACGACGAGTATTTTGTTACTGATACAGGATTTTCTAACTTGATTACTAAAATATATCACCTGCGATTAAGAAATGTGTGTTTATCGTGTATTGTTGTCACAACATGGCGTTCCTTTGTGGTAGACAACGGGAAAATGTCAGGTTTAGTTTCATTCTTCGAGTGTTTAAAAGCATTGTATCTAGGCATGGCTCTGCTTGACGTAACGTCAAAATGGGTGCTTTAAAAGTCATGCAACTGCAGCTGCGTTCTAAAAACATCCGCAAATAACGAACGATATTTGCTAACATGAAGTTCTTGGTATCTACTGCATATTCCATCCACATTTCGTCTTTAATAATTTTACAATCCTGTATTTAGTATTGATGGAGGATTATATCCTTGAAGTTAGTGAAATGCACTTTAGTTAACATATGACTTCTTCGATATTTTCTAGATCGTCAAGTTGATAAGATGTAGATACCATTTGACGGGCGAACAGCCTTCGATGGCGGTTCTTCCATGGCCGCTTAACTCGCCAGTGAGTGGAATGTGGCCAGTTCTGCCACGACTGACGCAATTGATAAGCATCTCTGAAACAATCACCGATACGAACGTGATGCTTTAAATGCATTCCTCGAATCCATTCTACAAATTTCAGGGAAAGGAATTTCTCAGATCATTCACTGTCAGGTCAATATGACGACAAAAACACAGCCCTGTCATTGTTTATTCCGCATATTGCATGTCATATTCTTTGGGTTGTTTTTCCGAGAATGCAGTGGAGTTATTCGTATTTTTGTATGCAAGTGTACATGATTCGTGGCATAAAAACGAATGTCGTCAGGTTTCGTTAGGTGGGTTACAGCCATCGCCAGGATGAGCCACCGTATCTATGATAATATTATATGCGCAGCATAATTTCCCAGAAAATACACCTTTCTGGAAAAGATGTCTCGCTTTCAAATCTCTTCTGGCAGCCCGCGAACGACAAATTTAGATAGCGGAAATACAAACACTATGTCAATGGAAGACTCACTTCAATACTTATTGCACGACAGGAAGTGCATTCTCCCTTTTGATAGTGTTCAACTTCTTTTCGTTTAATTTGTGGGCATATGTATTGTCAAAGTTGAAAAAGCCTGCTACTCGGCCACGAGCGTAGGTGACAGATGTTTGAAAAATATATCCAGTTACGGTGACAACTTACGGTACCGTATTATCATGAGTATGGATTACATTTAGCATCAGGCGGTTTTGCTTCTTAACATACCCAGTCAATTTGTAACTCCCAACCATCCAGACATATACCTACTCATCTTGTTTCAATACATGTGGCAGAAGCGTACCGAAACAATTTAGTAGTTATGATTGAGGGGACAGGGGGCTGAAAAACGCTACCACGCGAGGTACAGTCCATAGGCTTTAACATTGCCGTTGTAAGCCCTATCACCTACGAACTGTCTCGTCCCCATCCAGAGATTGAACCCGACACAACAGTTCCGTTTTCCGGCGCAGTTTGTTTTCAAAGCTGGTTTTAGTGCGTACGTACCTACGTAATAAGTATCTAAGTGCTGCTGAAGAACTTGAACTTGTGTATGTTTGCGTAAGTGGTGTTTCGTCTCTGAGACTCAGGACAAGTATTAGGAACATGGCCTTGTCTTGGATGTTGGCCGCCGAGAATGTTATTATCTCTGGGAAATTATTCACTCCTTTTATAATATAAATTGAGTTTGACAATCACTGCCATGTCCTTGTTGTTTGGTCATGATTATGGGAACATGGAAACACGGATCATGACTGTGAACAGTACAAGGGGAGTTTTTTTTAGGACAGAAAAAAAATCAAATCATTCTCCAACTTGAAATGCTACACAGTACTCCTCTCAAAATCTAAGATTCAGGGTCAAAGAAAAGTCCTCAAAGTCCTCTGCTATCTACCAACCTGTAATGCCACCTATAGGTGGCATTACAGGTTGGTAGATGTGGTCACTTCAGTGAAATATGTCCAGGTTTGGATTTATGTCTTGGAATTCTGGAATTGGAGAGGAAAATTAAAAATGTTCTCTCCAATTCCAGAATTCCAAGACATCAATCCAACCCTGGACATATTTAACTGAAGTGACACTTGTAAGAAACCTTAGTGCAGTACATGCCCAAGGTGCGGTTGCTAATGTAGCACTGCCATCATGCGAAAAGGTGCTTTGTAGATATCTTGGCTGCAAATTCAATGGTGAGTCAAGATTGTTGAAAATACATATGAAGGCAAAGCATACCAGTCTACCTATCTGGCTGCAAAACACTGCCTTTGAAGAAAGAGGCTGGTGGCAGCCATGGTGCATTGCTGCAGGAGGGGGTCAATTACCCAGGTGTTTGGTGCAGTATTTTTATGCACAGTATTTCTCAGTCTAGCATATCAGGTCAGCCATTTTGCCACACTGCAGAAATGTGGAATCCTTATCATGAAAAATGCTTTGGTTCTTCCAATATGAACCTTTGTTATTTTAATAATTTCATTATGTCACTTCCATGGATTTGATTTTTGGGGTTAGAGTATTTACCATAAGCAGAACTTGTTGCATTGACCAAAAGTGTTATCAATTCCTTGAAACCAATGCAACATATGACCTATGACACTCTGTCCTTGGTATTGGTGTTATAGTATAAGGGAATCCAATTTGTATCGGTAAATTTCGTTTTCAAGAAGTCATTAGATTTTGAGAACAAGATGTTTCAATACCATGTTGGCCAATGTAATTAAGATGATGTGACCACTGATTTTGGTAAATTTGAGCTTTAAGGTGTTTTATGCTTTCTTGGAATTTATATTTCTAATGTAACGTTTACAGATGTGACTAAGATGATGACACCATTAATTTTCTGTGCAAATGCTTACTTTTCACGTGGTGAACAAGATCACACAAAAAAGAAGCTGCGTAACAGCATAAAAAAATTAGGTTTAAAAAATCAAATGAAAATGCAACGTAACCTAACCTAGCCTAGCTTAGCCTTCCTTTGGAGAAAATAAATGCAAAACTTAAATTGGACGAATTTCAAATCAAATATATTTTCTGAAAAATCATAACTTAAAAGCCTAACCCAACCTAAGCTAACCTAACAAACATGCTTTTCAAGAAAAACAATTTATAATTTTTTCCTCATTTTTTGTCTGTTTTTTTATATCCAAGTTAGAAAACTAAACTAACATAACCTAGCAAAACCTAACCCATTTGTTTCCTTTATGGGGACAAAACGTATGTAAAACGTATGTAATTAAGATGATGTGACCACTGATTTTGGTAAAATTGAGCTTTGAGGTGTTTTATGCTTTCTTGGAATTTATATTTCTAATGTAACGTTTACAGATGTGACTAAGATGATGACACCATTAATTTTCTGTGCAAATGCTTACTTTCACGTGGTGAACAAGATCACACAAAAAGAAGTTGCGTAACAGCATAAAAAAATTCGGTTTAAAAAATCAAATGAAAATGCAACGTAACCTAACCTAGCCTAGCTTAGCCTTCCTTTGGAGAAAATAAATGTAAAACTTAAATTGGACGAATTTCAAATCAAATATATTTTCTGAAAAATCATAACTTAAAAGCCTAATCCAACCTAAGCTAACCTAACAAACATGCTTCTGAAGAAAAACAATTTATAATTTTTTCCTCATTTTTTTGTCTGATTTTTTTCTATCCAAGTTAGAAAACTAAACTAACATAACCTAGCAAAACTTAACCCATTTGTTTCCTTTATGGGGACAAAACGTATGTAAAACTTGTCATGTGAACACCTAAAGCACAATAATGCCCTGATTACCATCATCAATGCTTATTTTGATATTGGAATGCAAAATAATGCAAATAATGAGGTAATATGTAGTGGAAAGAAATGTGAGACTTTAATTGGGGGGGGGTTGCAGTTTAAGGTAATTTGTGAATTGCTAACATTTCTTGTTTCAATGTAATGTTTATTAATGTGGTTAAGATGATGCGACGACTCATTTCTTCTGCAAATGCATACTGTTCAGGTGGCAGACAAAATTGCACCAAAAAAGGGGTTTGGAGTGGAGTAATATAGCATACAAATAATGTTCAAAGGAAACAAAAAGCATGTTACATCCTAGCCTAACCTGGCCTAACCTTCCATGCAAGGAAACAAATTATTTGTTAGTGGTACATTGAAAAAGATAAACAAAATTCAAATGAAAAAAATAACCTATGTAATAAATATACATAAATATTTTGTGACCTATGTACGTGATATATCAAATATATCCTATTCTGGTTGATTTTTTTTAGAGAAAAGTATAACTTTTAATTGAATTTTTATTTCATTTTTCAACTCAAAAGAAAAGCCTAACCTAGCCTAACATCTCTGAAAAGAAGTACTGTTCCATTTTAGCATCTATCGGGGATAATTCGCGTTCGCACTCTGGTGTACGGGTCTTTCATGGGAACCCCTTGCCTCTTGTTTTGGTGAAGGGACAGACAGACACCTTTTTTCCCCTTTTTTTTTTGGGCCCCTCCCAATCTTCTCTTTCCAAATAAAAAAAAAAAAGAAAAAAAAAAAGAAAAGAAAAAAAAAGTAACGAGGAGAAAAAAAACTACAACTTAACCTACGGCCTGGGGTATGGGGTGTTTTTTCTCTTTTTTTATTTTTTTTTATACTTTTCATATACCAAAAAAAAAAAAAAAAAAAAGTGGCGCAAAGGGGGGGAAAGCAAGGGGTAAGGAAGGGGGAAAAAAGTGGAAGAGGGGGGGCGAGGGGGGTGCGTGAAATTGGAAAAGTTTGCATTTTCAAGCGATTAGTTCAGGTGTAATTTCAGCAGCATGAGCTGACTAATCAAGGGATACAAAAATAAACAATATTCGAGAAGGGTGGAGGAGAGAGGGACTGAAATCCAATCATTGAGTAACGAGGGTTGTAGATTTGGTCCCCTCCACAGAACAATTAATTCCTAATTATTTTATTTTAAAAAGGCCCCTTTAAAAATAGTGCTCGAAATCTAGCCTTTAGCCGCACAATTCCAGGAGACGCAGTTGGACTTCTACGAGGTGACGCCTTGTTCCTATGAGTGGGAGGCGCGCCATTCTCCGATTGGAAAACTACTACTCGAATTTCCCCTTGTGATAACACATCGATTTTGGTAGCTTAGATATATATTTGTTCTGAGTACAGTGCAGTGCACGGGAACTATCTAAAAGTTGTGGGGAGGGGCGGGGAAGAGTCACTTTGAAGTCGATTCTTTCTACATATCATCGGTGCAGCCAGGATGTTTTTTTTAAGAGGTGCGACCAAACAAATGGAATTAAAAGGAACAGCTTTCGTCGCTCGAAGCGGGCCGAAAGTTTTGGGTTTTGCGTGGTGAAAATCTCAAAATGTATCGCTTCATCTAGCGTATTTTTGGTTCCTAATGGGGGCGGGCTCCCTTGGCTGCGCCTCTGCTTTCTGTGCAAAGCCCATCAGGTTTATGCTAAGCCATTGCAAGTGGATCGGAGCACGAAAGGAGCAGATTCGGTAAAACGCAGCAAAATTCGTCAAAATGGTTAAGCTGAACAGATTCCGTAAAACGTCCTTAATTATCATTACAGCTGTTCATATTCTGCAAGAGAACTCGACATGAACGGTGCTCTCTTTTGTCCCATCGGCGCCAATGCTGCATTACTTGCTCTGCTACCAAATTTAGATGCAACCAAATTGCTGCCAGAACATATTAGCTTTCTAGATAGTACAAACTAGTATATTTGGGTTTGCAGCGGTACCAAGCACTTTTCAAAATTGCATCGTAAGCAGCGTAATAGACATCGGTACAGCCGCACTATGTCGAAAATACGTACCAGTGCTCGCTAAGTAAAGGACTAGGACACACGAGGAAATACTGCGCTGACCTGAGTGTCATGGCGGTAGCGATTTTACCAGGACCCTCCTCTGTCGTCACCTGAAAGCAGCATCCCTGATATATACGGTTGCGCTGCTGAGTTGTGGGGGCGCTCTGCAAATACATCGACGTCGTTTGTTTGGTGATGTTATTGTTGAACAGGCTGCCGTCGGTGTGTAGGTGTGACTGGAACAACGGCTGGTGCTCAGTGGGTCAGTGGAGCTGTTCCATCTGAGGACTGGGACAACAGCTGGTGCTAGTGGGTCAGTGGAGCTGTTCCATCTGAGGACTGGGACAACAGCTGGTGCTCTGAAGTGGAGCTGTTCCATCTGCGGACTGGGACAACAGCTGGTGCTCCGTCAGTGCAGCCGTTCCATCTGAGGACTGGGACAACATCTGGCGCTCTGCCAGTAGAGCTGTTCCATCTGCGGGACTGGGACAACAGCTGGTGCCCGGTCAGTGCAGCTGTTCCGTCTGCGGACTGGGACAATAGCTGGTGCTCCGTCAGTGCAGCTGTTCCATCTGCGGACTGGGACAATAGCTGGTGCTCTGTCAGTGGAGCTGTTCCATCTGACACACACCACGGAACTGCCGCTCATCGAGTGTCAGACTTGAGCTGAAGTGCTCCATTACTGCAGCAACACAGTTCAAAAACGGTGCAAATACTTGAGAGAGAATGGTAACATAATATAGGGAAAAGAGCTGAATAGCGTCAACACAGCAAACAAGCGTATCTCGATAGAAAGTAGACACAGGCCAATCGAAGAGCCACAGTGTTTATTTGATGATTCGTGAACCGGGACAGTGTTCGTGAACTGCCAATGATCAAGTTAAATAGCAGTAAGGTAACTGTATCGGGCAGACTGTGGCATTGGCTAGCCATAGCCAGCCAGCAATGAGATGCCTCTCGTTACAACGTCTATTGATAATGTAGTCCAGTTCTGAGTCTCTGACTCGATGCGTCACTCTGAGTGAACGATACCATTTTAAGTCGGGGTTTGACGACCACTTCAAATTAGACGGAAATGAGTGGTCTGTTTTAGGAGGGTGCTCACCAGGTCGTCTGGCTGAAAAATACAGAATGGAGCGCTATTGAACACACAAGCTACTAAACATTCCGAGGGCCATACATTTTGGAGTCCAGTTTGAGATTGACGTTAAAAACTAGCTTCACAGAAGTGAAGTATCCTGTGTATCAACCCTACCACCTCGGTTTGATGTTCCTATAGTTGTGTTAGAGTTGTTATTCATTCATATGTGTCACCCTTGTTCGTGCTACCGGTGACAGTGAGCATGACGCATGCAGCTGAGCCCATGCAGGTATAGGTACATCCAGGCAGAACGACGCAGGACCGTCAGACGGACAAGACCTGGAGCTGAGCCCATGCAGGTATAGGTACATCCAGGCAGAACGACGCAGGACCGTCAGACGGACAAGACCTGGAGCTGAGCCCATGCAGGTATAGGTACATCCAGGCAGAACGACGCAGGACCGTCAGACGGACAAGACCTGGAGCTGAGCCCATGCAGGTATAGGTACATCCAGGCAGAACGACGCAGGCCCGTGAGACGGACAAGACCCGGAGCAGACGAGTCAACCCAGACAGACCCATGCAGACGAGCCAACCCAGACAGACCCATGCAGATGAGCCAACCCAGACAGACCCATGCAGATGAGCCAACCCAGACATACCCATGCAGACGAGTCAATCCAGACATACCCATGCAGACGGAGTCAACCCGAGACAGACCCATGCAGATGAGCCAACCCAGAGAGACCCATGCAGACGAGTCAACCCAGACAGACCCATGCAGATGAGCCAACTCAGGCAGACCCATGCAAGATGAGCCAACCCAGACGGACCCATGCAGACGAGCCAACTTAGACAGACCCATGCAGACGAGCCAACCCAGACAGACCCATGCAGATGAGCCAACCCAGAGGAGACCCATGCAGATGAGCCAACCCAGACAGACCCATGCAGACGTGTCAACCCAGACAGACCCATGCAGATGAGTCAACCTTCAGGCAGACCCATGCAGATGAGCCAACCCAGACAGACCCATGCAGACGAGCTAACCCAGATAGACCTATGCAGATGAGCCAACCCAGACAGACCCATGCGGACGAGTCAATCCAGACAGACCCATGCGGACGAGCCAACCCAGACAGACCTATGCAGATGAGCCAACCCAGACAGACCCATGCGGACGAGTCAACCCTGACAGACCCATGCGGACGAGCCAACCCAGACAGACCCATGCAGACGAGTCAACCCAGACATACCCATGCAGATGAGCCAACCCAGACAGACCCATGCAGACGAGTCAACCCAGACAGACCCATGCAGATGAGCCAACCCAGACAGACCCATGCAGATGAGCCAACCCAGACAGACCCATGCAGACGAGCCAACCCAGACAGACCCATGCGGACGAGCCAACCCAGACAGACCCATGCAGACGAGCCAACCCAGACAGACCCATGCAGACGAGCCAACCCAGACAGACCCATGCAGATGAGCTAACCCAGATAATCATGCAGATGAGCCAACCCAGACAAGACCCATGCGGACGAGCCAACCCAGAAGATCCATGCGGACGAGCCAACCCAGACAGACCCATGCAGACGGACAAGACCCTGGCAGAGCCAGGCTGATGTGAAACAGAGCTGTACTGATCCGGACAGGGCGATATAAATTCAGACAGACTTGCACAGACCGGAACATTTGCAGGTAGTGCTATGTAGGCTGGACCTGGGTGCCGCCGCTCCGGACCGGAATATTGGAACATCAGGAGTCCAATAGTGATTCCAGGTGGGTATGGAGATGGTACCAGAAAGGCGCAGCTAGAGCAGGGCAGACACTTCTCACAGTAAATCGAGTCTACTCCCTGCATAAACGACAAAGCTCATTTGAGTTATTCGGCATGGTCAGACTGGATTGTCAGTGGCTTTGAATCAATAACTTCTTCCTCATTACGTGTGAACCCCAATCACTTGGCTGATAATTATCCAGTGTTTTTTTAT